>JABUQX010068483.1:15000-20407 GCA_015478945.1 Trachelipus rathkii | reverse complement strand
TGAGTATAGAGTTCAAGACGGAAATATGTCATATAGATCTTCCATTGGATTGAAGATAATACTTTCCCTTGTGCATTCAAACCTATAACATGCTTCCCTTGGCCTAGTTGCTTAAAATAGAGTCTCATGAAAATTTTAGTAAAAGAAAAGATTTAGTTAAAGGCCTATCGATGATTCTTTCGCAACTAATTTAGCTTGATTGGTATTATCGGAATGAGTTCAACTGCAAGTTATCCTTTCCCTCCTGGAGTAATATGTATACTTTGTTGTTCTACTCCGCACAGAGCGAGCTAGTTGTCAAAAACTTGAAGAAATGAGCATATGCTAATGGTCAAAACAAAAGGTCAGGCCTTTTTGTTTAAAACCGTTCTCTTAACAACTAATTCTTCTAACCATCTCTACTTATAAAATTGAAGGGGGGTCGAAAGCCTATACTGGACCAGATGCTTATGTCCTCCTTGTTTAGGTCATTTATTTTCCGGTTCAGATCAAATCCCGTTGCTTATGCTATAGCCATGGTGATATTACCAAAACATAGCAGTGCTCCCTTGTTTCCGCGTGTCGACTGCCAGACTTAAGTAAAAATCTATCGAGAGACTCGCAAAAGCGCTTGACCTTTTTTTGGGCTCTAAGTAACTATGGATCAGTGTAAAGCCGCTTTATCGAACTCAACCATGAATGTATCGCTTTTTGGTTATCGACATCCACCTCACCAATTTCATCCTATATTAATATTATATCCACATTAAAGCCATCTTTTATGCTCAAGTCTTATGAGGAGATGCATGTACTCAGGAATTTCTACTGAAATTATTTTTTGTTGTAATTTAATTTATTAGTGGCATAATGATCACCAACATTTTTAAAAGAAACTTTATCATGAAGCAAACAAAAGAATGGAAGATGGTGGTTTTCCATCTTAGAAGTTGGGACTCTAATAATGATCAATTGAGAGCTGTTATGGAAGAAGAGGGTATAAAATAGTTCAACATCAGGAATCAGAAGATAAGGTTCTTGGATATCTTTTAATCCTCTTACAGATAAGTTAAAACTAGCAAAATTTTCAGTAAATGCTGATGCAAATACCAAAAGATTGTTGTTATCAGCTGTGTCCAAGGTTTTTGATCCTTTAAATATCTTTTTACCCATAACTTTAAGAGGTCGGCTATTGATTAGGAAATTATGGCAATTAGGTCTAATTGGGATGATAAAGGTCCCTGCTGATGTTTGTTTCCTGGATCTTCTCTATGTGCAGGAATTAAATAATTACATTAATAATTGAAATTGAAAGGTGTGTTTTCTCACCTTCTCCCTCAAACTCTTTATTTGTATTTTGTGATGCTTCCATTCCTCTTGTTATGGTTTTGGTATTTATAGTACAGGTCAAGGTTCTAGTTTAATATTTTCAAAGGCCAAGGTGGCCCCCCTCAAATCTAGGCTTTGCCCTCTTTAGAGTTGTTATCTGTGTTTTTATTTTTCAAGTGTATCAAATCAATATTATCAGAATTTCCTAATATTCAGTTCAAAAACATAAAGGTGTTTGTAGATGCTCAAATAGTTCTTTCATGGCTCCTATCTGGAAAGGCAAAAAATAAAAATATTTTTGTAAAAAATAGGCTCAAATAAATTTATCAAATCAAAAAACAAGTTGAACAAGAGTATAAAGTATCCATTTCTTATGCTTACATCAATACTGCTGAAAACCCAGCAGATCTGATTACCAGAGGTGTTACAACCTCTACTTTTCTTTCAAAATTGCCATTATGGCTAAAGGGTCCTTCTTGGATTCTTTTAGATCAATCTCAATGGCCTATTAGTAAACTTAAATGTTTGTCTGAGGCCAATAAGGAAAAGACTTTACAATGTCACACATCTGTGGTTGTTACTCAGTCTTTGTTACCTTTTAAAGATTACTCAAGTGTGCATAAGCTTTGTAAGGTAACTTCAAAAATATTCAAATTCATTAGCAAGAGTAAAGGGCTGGATGAAGATTGTGATTAGAAAGCCAAACTCTATTGGTTGAAGATAATGCAGCAACATTGTTTTTCTAGGGAGATATTATTTCTCCAAAATCCTAAAAAGGATGAAATTCCACTGCTGGTCAATCAACTTAACTTATTCATAGATGATAAAGGGCTAATCCGATCCAAAGGGAGAATTGCCAAGACACTTTTATATAATGATGATGTGATAAATCCAATTCTTCTTGGCAAGGATCATCATCTCACTAAATTAATCATAAGAGATTTTCATTCAAGATGTCAACACTTGGGGGTGTTCAAACCACTACCATTTCATTCAGAAGCTCATGGCTTTCTGGGATTACCAAGGCCGGGCGGGCTGTTAAAGAATGCTTTTTGTCAGACTGTATAGTATTGCAAAAAAATTTAACAGTATACCCTTAAATATCCAAAAAATGGACTAATCTCCTATCATAGAGTTAATTTTGCTGCGTCCTTTTGTAGCATACTGCGTGCGACTTTACCAGGGCATCTCGTTTAAGATTAATATAAGAATTTTCAAAAAAATGTATCTATTAATTTTTCACATGCCTTAATATTCAGAGCTATTCAGTTGTTGCATGTCCTTCCAGATATGATCACTGAATCCTTTTTTACTTCTCATTCCCAACGTTTCACAATATTATATGGCATACCGTCCAATTTGTACTCAGATAATGCCAGTTTCAAACAAGGTGGAAATTTACTGTTAGAATCTTTGTCTTCAAATATGTTTCCGAACATATGCGTATCAATAACATCAAACATTACAAGATTCCAGTCTATTCCAGTTGGGTGGGATCAGTTTGGGAGAGAATGATACGAACAGTTAAGGGATGTCTCTATAAAACTATATGGTAAAGCAACCTTAACCTACTTTCAACTGTTAACAAGTATTTCAAATATTACCAATGTTATCAATTCAAGACCTTTAACCTATAGGTCATCAGATAATGATTTGGAAGTTATTGCTCCAAATTCCTTTTTTGAAGCCTTATGGCAATTCAAACCTCATATTCAGTGAAGTTTCCAGCCCCATATGGAAAAAATTTCCTCCCTCACAACAAGACTTAGCCATAACTCTAACTGCTCAAGGAAGAGTTTTGGAGACTTTCAGGGAATTTAAATGGATGAGTCTTTACCTATTAAATTTGCGCCAGACTAGATAGAAAATCTTATTCAGTCAGAGGGACCACAGAATTAAGGTTGGGAGATATAAGTTCTGATTTACACACACCTAATAAACTAGGGACCCTTCTGGCTTTTGGGTTAGAGTTCTGGAAGTCATTGTTGGTGATGAGATAAGATCAGAAGTGTGTTATTAAAAAAGGGAGATGGACAAACCTGTCACTATTATTCTATTTGTCATCTCTACCCATTGGAGTTATCTATTACCCACTCTGTTTCCCAGGTGGAGAAAACTGATGCTGAAGCAAGCAGTGATCTCTCCAATTCAGATGGTCAAAACAATGAAAATACAGATCAAGTTGATCAATCAAATTTCAAATTCAGTTATTCAAAGTAATAGTGATACTGCTATTGTAGAAGTACAACCTTCAACTTCAGGTATAAATTCACCTCAACTTGACTCTCAACAGAATCAAAAATCTTCTCAGCTCAATTCAGTCAAAAAAAGACCTCTTAGACAGGCTGCTGTCAAGTGTCAAGAATTCCTTCGCAGGAATTTATCTGATTTGTAAAACTTTAATTCTTTTTAATTGTAATTTTGGTTTTCATTGCAAACTTTTTAGTTGGAGGCTTTGGGTGCTAATTTGCCCTTTTAAATTATATCTTTCTCTCTTTTCTCAAATTATGTCTTGAGTTCGCTTTATCCCATCTATTCTAATTCTAGGACGGCAGATATAGAAAAACTATTAGCTATATCACAGTATATTAGTATTTAGTTGGAATTTATTTATTTTGTTTCCCCTTCGAAACTATAATTTTAAGCAGAAATTTCATTTTTAAAAAAAAACAACTGCGTAATCACTTCAAATTCAATAGTGGTCCTAATTAGTCATGCTTGTGAAATCAAATTAATAATCAAAATGTAAAAGGGTCGGTATAGAGGTAAATTTCTTCATTTCTTTTCAACATATATTATTAATATCACTCTAACTCTACATATTCATCAATTACCTCTTCACAAAAATTTACCCTAACTAGATTTTACAAGTCGCTTAAGGGTTACAAAAGCCAAAAGAGGCTGAGTTATCTTTATGGACTAGTCAAGATCTGATTCAAAGAGCAAAAATTCTTTGAAGTTTTGTGAAAAAAAAAACAAAAAATGAAAAAAAAAAAAAAAATTTTTTGTTGAAAACAACAATGTCAGGTAAGGGATAATGTAGATAACATTGTACTTATATACATTTTTTAATCCTTATTATAACTTGTAAGATATATAAGAAAAAGTCATATAAGCATTCAACTTATATTTAATCTTATATATGTAGCTTTAATATTGGATTTTTGTACTTTGCCAATATTGGTTATAATTGTCCAGAATTCACTAGACGCCAAAAAACAATAAGGTTCGAAGCCATAGAAAAAAGGGCTATTATACTTTTATTGTTCTTTGTGTGAAAATAAATAAAAAAGATGTTAAAATAAATAAAAAATGGATATAAAGGGTTTGGAGGTAAATTGTCTTAATTTCTTAAGCTTTCTTTTTCAAATATTTTTACTATCAAGCTTACCTCTATTCTCTTTACGATTCAACGTCACAATCAATTTACACCTTATGTACTCGTTCTATCGGTAAGTGCTATTTTACCAAAGCCAAAGGCTGAGATCTTAAGGCTACAAGGCTTTCCTCAGAAGAGATAAATCTTCTGAAAACCAACATAATCAAGGTTTAATGAAAACCGCCCCAACTTTTGCGGGCTCTGTAGATACACAATTGTACATTATATACTTATTATTATTTAGTTCCACATTATAACTTACATAGAATTTTTGTTCATTCGATATTTAATGCTGGCATTTCTTTAGTATCTAAATTTTGTCGCCAGAGTTGTGTAATCATCCATATGGTTCTCAACAAACGGGTCTGTTCAGTGGCGTAATACCTAGGAGTCAAATGTATGGGCCCCCCGCCAAAGGGGAAAATGGTCTGGCCCCTTTGGACTCCTAGCTATATATATATATATATATAATATATTATATATATATATATATATATATATATATATATATTATCATATTATATATATATAATATAGTATATTAATAATTATATTATATATATATATATATACTTATATATATTAATATATATATATATATATATATTTATATATATATATATTATATATGTAATATTATATATATATATATATATAAGTATATGTATATATATATAATATATATATATATATATATATATATATAGTATATATATATTAATT
>JABUQX010068483.1:0-7500 GCA_015478945.1 Trachelipus rathkii | reverse complement strand
ACTAATATATATATATAATATTATATATATATATATATATATATATATATATATATATATATATATAATATATATTATATAATATATATATATAATATATATATAATATATATTATAATATATATACTATTATATATATATATATATATAATATATATATATACATTATATATATACATATATATATATATATATATATATATATATATATATAAATATTATATATATATATATATATAATATATATATATAATATATATAATATATATATAATATATACATAATTATAATCTATATATATATATATTATATATATAGTATATATATATATATATATATATAATAATTAATATATAATATATATATATATACTATATATATTATATTAGTATATATATAATATATATTTTAATTCAGAGCTGGGCGCGCCTATAAATTTTTTTTGGAGTGCGCCTGCGCATATGCGCCTATGCGCCGGACCTAGTGCGCTTTAGCGGGCCTATGCGCCTATATTTTCGGTCGACATCAATGCGCCTAGCGGCCTATTGCGCCCATTTTGCGGCCTCACGACTTTTCGCGGCTGGTGGATGTTCGCTAAATTTATTTGCAAAGTAAACTTTAGTGTGCGATAATAAAAGCTCCTTTTATAGGAAGAAAAACACACTTATTAATTTTTGTAATTAAACACCGTAAACTAATACCTACACGTCCTGTTTCCTCCTCCATGTACCTTGTGATCCGTGTCTTTCCCCCAGGAGGTTACCAGCTCGAGCGCTGCAGAAGGTTGAAATCTTCAGAGCCATAGTTGCCAATTTATTTGAGTTAAGAACTACTGAACCAGTTAATATATATATATAATATATATATATATTATTATATATATAATATATATATTTGTATATATTATAATATATATATATATATATATAATATATATATAGTAGTATAATATATTTTATATATATATAAAATGTTTTACACTGGTTTTAGAATGATTTACAAGTTTGCCAAGCTTTCTAAGTTCTAAACTTTTTAAGGGTAAAAAATTGCTTTGTTCCATGTTCATAGCAGCGCTATAGGCGCACAGAATTGGCTGCTGCGGCCTTTGCTTAGCTCCGCACTAATTTGAAAAAAATTGTTGCCCTATGCGCCTCTGCGCTCCACGAGAAATTGTAGTGCGCCATAGAAGAGCGCATAGGCGCATAGGCGCAAAGGCGATGCAACGCCCAGCTCTGATATTTATATATATATATATATAATATATATATATATTATATATATATAATATTATATATAATTATATATAATATATATATATATATTATATATTATATATATATATATACCCTAATATATATATAATATATACCTATATTATATATATATAATACTTATATATATATATATATATATATATACTATATATATATATATATATATATATATATATATATAAATCATCATTTATATATACTATAATATATATATACTATATATATATATATAATATATATATATATACTATATATATATATAAGCAAAAGTGGGCGTTGATCACCTTTGCAAACTCGAAAAGTATGACACTTACAGAAAAACCAATTTTAAATATTGGAATCAGCTTATAAAGCTTATTTACCAAGATATATATATGTATTATTATATATATATATATAATATATAATATATATATATTAATATATAGTATATATTATATATATATAATAAATTTTTTATATTTTATCTAGTATGTATATTATTTGTATATATATGTATTGTGGCGTCTGGGGCAGGAGGCTGCTAGGCCTTCACCGACGCGACCCTAAGCAAGCCCCTCCGGAAGAAACGCCCACTTCAGCGTGACAAACGCTCACTCTTCAACATCCAAAATTCATCTATTATTGAAGGTGTTATCAACACCAGATTTGTCGAGCGCTTCAAATTGGTGAACCCTGGATGTGACCAGTGCCACTGTCGCCACTTCATCCGTGACAATGCTCACCACTATCAAACAATCAAAAATTCATCTATTATTGAAGGCGGTTATTCAACACCAGATTTAACCCCTTCAATATTATAATAATTATATATATATATATATATATATATATATATATATATATATATTATATATATAATATATATTATTATATAATATATATATATATATATATATATATTATAATATATAGAGGTTGGGTTGTCCGTTTTATGATTTTAAAACTAACGAACACCTAGAGTAGACCACATAGATTATCAGTTGTCAGGGTCTCTCGGCCTGTAGGTGGACGACGGGGGGGACTTCGTCCCCCCTCGGCCCGAGCATCCTAATGGAAATATGTTTCCTTGAACTTCAATTTTTAGGGAGCTCGAGCCGATGGAGGACAGAGGGGGGACGAAGTCCCCCCGTCGTCCACCTAGAGGTCGAGAGACCCCGACAACTGATATCTATGTTTTCTACTCTAGGGTGTTTGTTAGTTTTAAATCATAAAACGACGTTACATATAGGCTGTATATATAATTTTTTTTATTTTTTTTATTTTACACTCTGGTAATAAGCTTTATACGCTGATTCGAAATATGTAATTGGGTTTTCTGTAAGTGTCATACTTTTTGAGTTCTCAAAGGTGATCAAAATCTGGACTTTACATAGGGGCTGTTGAAGTCCTGGTGTTGCGACTTCTTTTTGAAAGGGCCAAATCAGACAAATGTTGCGTTTTCTCTTTTAATTTGGGCTTAATTTACTGTACACAATGGGGTTGGACCCCTGTCCTAAAAGAAACAAAAAAACAAAAAACAAAATACAATAATTAGAACAGGGTATCCTAAATATGACCATTCTATATATGATCCATATACGGCAGGGAGAAATCCTGCAGAATATGGAACCTAAGTAGAATAGCAAATACAAAAAATGGGTATACTTTTGGGGCTGCTTCGTGTGTATGCATATCAGGAGGGAAAGAACCCCACCCGAGATGCATTCACCTGAAGCAGCATTACTTAGTATGTGCCGTATGCTCAGGCACCTACCATTAGATACATGTTACACACCAGATATACATAGCCACATACATACACCACACACAATTATATAATATATATATATTATATATATATATAATATATATATATATATATATATAATATATATATATATATATATATATATATATTTTATAATATATATATTTACATATTAAAAACCTCGTGTTGTAGCTCCTTGACGAGAGGAGAGAGAGAGAGGAGAGAAGAGAGATGAAGAGGAGAGAGAGAGAGAGAGACGAGAGAGAGAGAGAGAGAGAGAGATAGCTTCCTTGAAGAGAGAGCTGATTGTATGCGTCAAATAACAGTCTATCCCAAAACCGTTATCTACCACATTACCTAGAAATGCATCACCATCTCTCGCTGCCCTTCTATGCGACCATCAGGCCTACTCCAGGTTTCTATATCCCAAATACCAGTCTACTGACTGCTATTTGTGATATTATTACCAAAAATACTTGTTGCATGCCTAATTTATAACAATTCTGGGTCGCGCGCTTCTGCGCTACTATTACCTCGCTTAGCCTCTCTCTGCAGAGCCATAAATTTTGCATAAAATCCAGTGTTTAAAAAGCTGGGAAAAATCGGGCATGACCCCTTTATGTCCCCTCGGGAGCGTATGCAATGGATAACAATTTAAACCTGCCTGTTATCCACCGCATTAAAGGGCATGCCCTAATATTATTTCCCTTATTTTTCTCCTACTGACTCAACGCTTGGCCTATTGTTAAAGAACTCTATCCTAGCTTGTTACTAGTCTGCTTTTGCATGCATTAACACTCCCTAATTAATTTTTTGTTGTGTAAGACCATCTAATGTGCTAAACTCCAGCCGATTTTGCCCATACCGCTCTGCGAAACTATTACGGCCCCATTAGCTTAGGCCGACAACCTTAGGGTCGGCTATCATCGCTTTACTTTTGCCTTGCTGCCTTAATACTATTTTAACTTCTAACACTTCACTGGTCCTTACCTTGGTTATGTTTTATTTATTGCGTTTGCAATACTTTGCTATTATTCACTCGTTTATTTTGCTTAAATTTTTAATGATGATATCAATTACACGCAGTTTGATGTTCGCGTGACTTTCAAAAAGGTAAAGTGTTAGCGTGGGGGCGGAGCCTATTTCGGAGAATAATCAGATGCTTTGGCTTAAGTTTAGGGCGTAATCTCTTAATTTTTTATTTAGGGCGTGATATGTTATATACCTAGAGTGTGCCCACACTATAATATATATATATATATATATATATATATATATATATATATATATATATATATATATAGTATATATTAATATATATATATAGTATATAGTATAGTATTATATATATATTATAATATATTTATATACCTAGATGTGCACACACTATAGGTATATACATATGACGCCAGAAATAAAAATTAAGGAAGATTACGCCCTAAGCTTAAGCCAAAACATCTGATTATTCTCCGATAGGCTCCGCCCACACGCTAGCACTTTACCTTTTTGAAAATGACTAGTGAACATCAAACTGCCCGCGTAAATTGATATCAGCCATTAAAAATTAAAAGTCTCAAATGCTCACAATGCCAAGTACGCTATACAAAAAACGCCCAGGCAGATAATACGAAACATTAAACCAAAGACATTGCTACCGGTAAACAACCCTTAACTTGTCGCATTAGTAGCTGTAAGCAAAATAAAACGTGTAAATAACTACATGTTTCCATTTCTCAATCAAACCTTTAAAGAACACAGATAACCGACATTAAACAATGCAAAAGAGCTGATTTAGTCGATATGGTTGAGATCCCAAAAACTGTCAAGATTTACTATTCTTGTATGATTCGGACCTATATTAGTCTTCATGCCTTATCACGCGAGGTGATAGTTCTGACTGACCGACACCCACATTACAGCAAATGATCATAAATGGAAAGTCTCCTACATAGCTTTTTAAACTTATAAACTCACTCGCATGGACATTTAGAATATAATAATATAATATTTGATGCTCCAGACCAATGTATGGATTACAGAATTTAATGCCATTTAAGCATAAGAGCATAATATAGCACTTTGATACAAGAGTTAGCCTTTGTGGATAAATAGATAATCACTTTCAAATTTCGAACTGTAGTATAAATAATAGTCTATGTTAACCTAATTTTATTAATGTTATCTAATATATGCTTATTGCGAAACTTTAATTTGATAATCTCATACTTTAAATTTAATTTATATTTATGAAATAAACTGTACATATAAAGTGTATAAATAAATGTACTCTAACCCAAAATTGAGCATAGCAGGTATATATTATATATATATATATATATATTATTAACAATAATACAATATAAGATATAAATTTTTATTTTATTTCATCTTTTTGTCTAAGGGAACCCTCCAATTCTCAACATAACTTATAATTTTTCTCTAAAGTTTTGTATAAACTGTTATAAGTATTTATTTATTTTTGTTTGTGCCTTAACTCGGATCGTGTGCCTTTTTATAGAATTTTTACCCATGACTCTTAGTATAAGTTTCTACATTTGCACGATTCAACTCTCATCTCTTTTCTCTATCAAAACAGAATGCATAATTAAAACCTCTCCTCCCATAAGTGCGGAGTGCAAGTAAAAAGACAGACATGCAGCTGCCCTTTATGGAATTAGAGGCGGTAAACAGCACGGTCTAAAAGTAAAGCTTTTTCCCTTAGTCGCTTAAGCAGGCCAGGCGCCAACTCAGGACCTCAGTTATTGCTATATCCAAACCTTACCAGCAGTGTGTTGTAAGAGACCGCCTCTCAAAGGCAGGGCCTCTGCGATACAGGTTTACAGTGATATATTCAGAATACAGAATACATCGAAATAGATCATAATGTTGCATTTACAATTCCTAGGGTATCTTTTGTTTAAAAATTAATAAAATAAAAATTCTATATATGTTAAATAATATTGTCTTTGATCAGTGCTTTTTCTTCTATCAATTTTATGAATACATAAATAATTATCTTATTCATATAATTAATATTTGTAATCTCTATTCATTTTCTTTTTCTTTTCTATCCTATATTATTTGTCCTACGTCCAAGATTTCTGATAAAGGAAAATAAATTTTTTTTTTTTTAAATAATTTTAATATGTATAATTGTGTATTATTTTAATTATATTATATATATTAATTATATATATTATGATTATTTATATATATTATATAATTTAATTATTATTTATTATATTAATTATATATAATTAATTAATTGTTAAAATTAATATTTAGTTACTTATTATATATTTATATTATATTATTCATCCTCTCACCTGTCGTGTAGATTCTACTCAAATATTGAGTATATTAAGCCACCACTCTTTGGTGCAGAGGAAACCCTTTAGCTACACTCACTATAAATAAGCCGATACTTATTAATATATTATTTATTATATATTTATATAATTATATATATTTAATTATATATAGAGAGAAGAGAGAATTATATATTATTATAAGTATATTATTATTTATTATTAGTTAATTAAATACCCAGAGATTGATAATAATAATCTATGAATTATTATGTGATCATGATATTATCATCACCCGACTGTCGTGGGAATCCTCACAAAGGTAGTAGCCGACACCTTGTGTGCGAGAGCGTAAACCCTTGTACACTCACACAAATAAGTATAATGAATAAATAATAATAATTAAAAGAAAAAATATTTTGAAAGATTCATTTTGGGGGGCCAATTGATCAGTATATGCAGCAATCGTTCGGATTCAATCCTTGGTGCTAGCTACTTAAGGGGATGTAATGTATCTTGGAGCTTTTATATATCAACAACCGCAAAAGAAAGAGCGAGAGTAGCACAAGACTGAGTGAGTGAGCGAGGCGCCCCGCTCAAGGCTCGCCCATCTGTCGCTACGACGTTTCTGATTTGCATCTTTACTCGCTGAGAGATCCTACCGTATCTTCTCCGGTGCTTGATGCACCATGTAATCGCGAGATCGAAGATATACATCTCCAACGCTATTGCTTTGCATTTAGACGAATCCTGAACCTTGTGGCTTTAAGAACTCGCCAGCAGTCAAGCATGCTTCCACTCTTCCTCGAAATACGATAGTACGAGGAATAGAAAAGAGAAGGATATGCCCGAAGGAGAGAGTGCTGAGAGTGAATTGCGTCATCCCAGAAGTCTTGTCTGGCCAAAGAGAAGTAAGGGAACGGTTTAAGGCAGGAACAGAAACTAGGACCTCTAATCCCACCGAGCATTACGCCGCTCTCAGACACTCATACCGAGAGACCGGATTTGAGCCCGACCACCAGGTAGGAACGGGGAGAGACAGCGTGACTTAGAGAGCGGTTGCCCTGGGTGGATCAACGAAAAGACAGTACAGAGGATTTGAGAGAGGGAAGTGAACGAAGGAATGCTGGGTTGTCGTATGGGGGGCGGATGACACCTTCTCGCGCAA
>JABUQX010068482.1:52500-55000 GCA_015478945.1 Trachelipus rathkii | reverse complement strand
CTTGTCCATGTTTTAACTCTTCTCAAAGTGCTGAATATTCTTTCAATTGTGCTTGTCGAACATGGTTGACCTATTGATATAAGAAAAGCAATTTTAATTATTGGGAAAAATGCAGTTGCTTTCTTGATCACTTCAACTATTTATAAATATTTTAGTTCCTTACGGTCGAGTTTCTTCTCCCTCCAATTCACATACCAGAGTTAAAAGCCCTCACATTACAGTCTCTCAGTTTGCATAAAAGTCTTCCACACACTTTGATTTTTCTTCTCTTCAAATTCCATATACGCAAGAGCAAGCATCAGCGACGGATGAAGTAATTAAAGAGAAAAAGCTGATGAATTTTCTTCCGAGAATCTTCTCTCCAAGGAAACTGTGAAAAAATCCTGGTATGATATTAGAATAGTCCTCATACAATTTTCTTCATCGGTGGTAGCAGGAGGATTCGAACGATGTTTCTGACGATCCATCACTCTTGGTGGCTGAAGATCAATCATAAGATTTTCAGCTATCTGCTTTATCCTTGTATAATTTTTTTTTATAGTATCTTTGCTGTTTGAGCGGTGATCTCTCACAAGTGAAAGAATTTTCTTCACATGGTTCTAGCATTGAGAAGGTATAACTCTGCGACTGTTAGATAATTAACGACCTTGGTTCCTACACAAGCAGAATACTTGGCTATAGATGCAGCTTGAAATATAAAAACAGGTTTGTGGCCAGCACAATACCAGCTGAAATTGCATTTCCTTGTAGAGCATTTACCTACATTTGCAAATTTTTCCAGGCCCATGCACTTATATCCACAAAATTGTGTTAAAATATTTAAAATACTACTGGTTATTTTTCTGACCATCGCGTCTCGCAAAACGCGGGAATACTGCGTATGTCTTTGCTTCTCAAAACGGATTCACGAAAAAAATTGATAATGTCTTTAAAATGATACAGTATTGCGGATTTCAGATACAGAGTTCAGATCGTTTACTACAAAATTTAATCGATTACTCGCACAATGAAAATATAAAGTTTTTTTTGTATTTTCCCTCATTATTCTCTGTACTCCTCCTTTCCCTGCCATAGCTGAACAGCCATCATAACCATGTCCAACGCATTTGTTTGGATCTAGGCCATTCTTGTCAAGAAAACAATCAATAGCACTTGCCTATGGTTTTTGCATCCATGGCTTCTAATAAGCAATCAATAAACGTTCACGAACGAACAACCAATAATTCCGATCTACATCAAAAATCTGAATATCCAATAGGATAATTAGAGATTAACATACACCAGATATATCAAGAGTTTCGTCAGCTGAAACAGAATATGTATATTGCTTTCTTGACATCTGCAATGATCACGTCAGTCACAACACTCCCACACAGATCAATAAGGTTCATTTTGTATTCTTGGTGATTTTTAAGTAGCATTTTTGGCCCCAACTGTAAGGCGTTTCAAAAGTATTATTTGCAAAGACTATTTTTCAAAACGAATTAGAAAATACTCGAGAGCCCATGCTGAGATAGGTATTGATCTCGGAAAGGCTAAATCGGTGGACCCCACAAAAAATAGTTGTGTAATTTACAGATGAAATAACTTTTTGCTTCCTGCCAAGAGCGCCTGATGTCCCAGTTTACCGATTTGCAGTCCATTGCTAATATATTCCAGAAGGATTTCGCTGCTCGTTGCAGGCTTCTAAGTGTTACTTTGTTTTAACATGGACTCTTGGCCAATATTCATGGATATTTACTCGAATTTCGTGAAGGGTTTCACAACAATGGAACTCTGAACTCCCTGTATAGTCCTTGCTGGAAAAAGAACGCAATGCAGACAGAGTGTTCCCTTCAAATATCTTGAATATGCCAGCCAGAGAGAATATCCTTCAAGCCAACTATGCACGAATTTCATTTTAAGATGCGTAGCGTCATATGTAAAATCATAACTTGGAGGAGGCTTCCAATGATTTTTCACCATTTCTCTTTTTGTGTCAGTCGGCATAACACCGGATTTAACTACCCATTTCCCTAAGTCGTTGTCTTCCTCATACACTTTCTGCTTTGAAGTTGAAGGGCCCAACTCTAATTGTAGATCAGAAACTACCTTCTCTTTTCCGCTATCACTAGGCCCAGGAGGGCTAGGGCTGATTCGCTTTCTTCTTTCTCAGGAACCTTGCGAAAAGTTTATATATAATATATATATATATATATATATATATATATATTATATATATATATATATAATATATATATATATATTAGATATATATATATATATATTATATATATATATATATTATATATATATATAATATATATATATATTATTATTATATAATATATATATATAGTAATTATATAAATATATATATATATATATATATATATATATATATATATATATATAAATATGCAGTTCGTAGTTTTTTAGCAGATGAATTACTCTCTCAAAAGCACTAAAATACTTATAAAAGTCTATACGATAAACTGACAAACAGAAGTTTAAAAGTAAA
>JABUQX010068482.1:15000-45000 GCA_015478945.1 Trachelipus rathkii | reverse complement strand
TTATTATTATTATTATTATTATTATTATTATATTTTTATTATTTTTTTTTTTATTATTTATAATTATTTATATTTATTTTTATTTATTTTTTTTATTTTTATTATTATTATATTATTATTATTATTATTATTATTTTTATTTTTATTATTTATTATTATTATTATTATTATTATTATTATTATTATTATTATTATTATTATTATTATTATTATTTATTTTATTTATTTTATTTTTTTTTAAATATTTTTTTTTAAAACTTTTCTATTTATTTTAATTTTAATTAACTTAATTTATTTTTCATACTTTATTGATTTTTTCGGTTTATTTATTTATAAATATATATTTTTGAACACTTTTATTTATTTCTTATTTTTATTTTATAAATAATTTTTGTTTTTACTAAAAGTTTTGTTTTATAGACCCTTAAGCAGTAAAGCAGTAAAGCACTATAGCAAATAGACCGGAAGTGACCCCTCCCCATACCCCTTGGCAGAACGGCTTTACGTCCTCACGGCTTTACGTTATTACGTCTTTACGGTTTTAGGGTGTGTAAAAGCATGTTTTACAGACCCTAAAGTAGTAAAGCAGTAAAACAGTAGCGCGAGCAGCCCCTATGGGGCACCCTAGGGGCCCCACCCACTCTGTTATGTTTTATGGTTTTACTGCTTCAAGTAATATTTGAACACACATTTGTAAAAATAACTTTTAAAATATATATATATATATATATATATATATATATATATATATATATATATATATATATTATAATAATATTATATATATATATTATATATATATATTATATATTATAATATATTATATATATATATATATATATATATAATATAATATATATATATAATATATATACTAAGAGAGCGATAGCTCAGTGGTAGAGCACTCGCTTAGCAAGCGAGGGGGCCCAGGTTCGAGACTGGGTTGGAGCGAGAGAATGTGAGCGTTTCTTTATTAACTCTAGCTTCGTCGCACTCAGACGTTAATGAGTACATTTGTGGTGTGCTTTGCTACAAATGGGAATTAATCGCGGCGTCCGCGATAGGCCTGGCCAGCCAGCGGACTTAGCCGTTAGGCCCTTGTTTCCCAAGGACCTTTCTCGAAGGGTCCCGCTGACAGGACGAAAGTCCTTACTGGGGGTTGAAGATTAATTTAATTTTAATATATATATAAGTCTGAGTTAGGCTGTGAGGAGTCAATAGCAAAACTTGCATTTGATTTGCATAATGGAAGTTACATCAAACATTATGAAAAGAATGGATCCCGAGAACGTATACTCAATGATTTTACTCGTATAACAATTATAGCTTTAGTAGTAGCAGTAGAAGTAGAAGTAGTAGTAATAGTAGTAGTACTAGTTCGGATTCATCTGTATGTTGCACATAGAGTATCATATATCTTTCCATGACGTAACAATTTATTAACTTGTTTAAAGATATTATTTTAAAGGGAAATGTTCACGCATCAGAACCTATTTTTAAACTAATCATTCCAGCAACTATCCCTTGTTCTTATATCGGCACAATAAATGACGTCACAGCATAAGAGACGACAAATAAACATTAGATAAAAGGTATATGTACAAAGTCCACAACATTATCGGTAATTATTATAAACTGCCATTTATATTTATGGCCTGAGTTGTTTATTTTTTATCATTCACATACGCGCACACACACGCAAGCACACACTGTTATTCATATTATTATATAACTGTTTATCAAACATTTAATCAATGCTTCACTTAAACATATACTTTACGAAGAGACTTTTAATAAGTATTACAAAACATTATGCAATAATGATGTTTTTTTTTTTTTTTTTTTTTTTTACAGAGATAAAAACCATCAATAGTTGAGGTTTTGCTATGAAGTCTCCCCTTAACGTCCGAGCAGGACGAAGCCAAGCCCAAGGAGAGAATAGCTCACATTCTCCCACCCGACCAGTTGCGAACCTGGGACCCTCGCTTTGTTGGGCGAGTGCTCTAACACTGAGCTATCGGGCGCTTTTTTATATAAATAAATAAATAAATTTAAAAAAAAAACACGACATTATATATATATATATATATAAATAATATATATTTTAGCTAGCTTTATAACAGATATATATATATATATTATATATATATATATATATATATATATAATATATTATATATATATATATAATATATATTATATATATATAAATAAATATATTTAAAAAAAAAACATATACATACATAAATACATATACATAACCTAAATACATATACACATACACAACATATATATACAAATATAAATATCACTATTATTATTAATATTATCACTGAATCTTACTATCCATTATCAACTACTATTCACTATCACTGCACTATTGTTTAATATTAATTTTGTTATGCCTAAACATAACAATTCCAGAATACCTTAGAAAAGTTACTAGTATTCCAGCTATAGAGAAAAATTGAGCAAGACTGATATTTACAGCTGTATTATTATTATCATTATCCCCACAATCACTGTTATTACTATTAAGTAGTTTGCTAATATATATTTCACTAAATATTAATATTATTTACCACTATTCACCATTTTAAAAATTATCATTAACATTATTATTATTATCATTATCATCACAATCACTGTTATTACTATTAGTATGTTAACGATATATCACCACCATTCGCGGAAAGAAAAACGTGACAGGACGTAATTCAAGCCCCTTTCTACCACTGGAAGAGAATTTGTGAAAAATTTACTTCATATGACTCGACGATAGACTTGGGAAACGCAGCTCACCTTCAGCAATTTTATTGTTTTAAAAATTACTCTCCTTTATAATTTTATATTTGATTTAATATCCAAATAGCCAAAAGAAATGATTTGAAAAATTTTGCTGCTCCTCAACCCAGATATAAATGAAATAAATTAAAATGTTTAAAAATTTTACATTTTTTAAAATCCAAAATCTTAATTTTCTTTTTCTTGAAATTTCTAGCCACCATGAATGCTTTCTTTCTTCTCTCTCTTCTCTGTTAAAATATTCCATAAAATCTTTCAGAAGATTTCGCAGATTCGAACTTCATCTCTTCAATAAATCGCCTCTAATAATCCTCTTCTTTTCCAATCTCTCTCTCTCTCTGTTTATAAAACATTTAATCATTGCTTCACCTAAACATATACTCTATGAAGAGACTTTAAATAAGTATTACAAAACATCATGCAATAACGATGTCTAACAGACATCAGTTTTTAACAATTTAAGCTTTAAGAGTGAAAATAATTTTATGATATATCTATCTGCTATTGTAACATGATGCAATACTACCGTTCGTCACTGGCATTTATATATATATATATATATATATATATATATATATATATATATATAATATATATATAATTATATATATTTTTATATTTTTTGTATATATATATATATATATATATATAATATATATATATATATAAACATTTTAACTGATGTGGTGTGAATGACTGGATAAAATTTTCAGAATGCATGCAAGCATGTCCAGTACACATATGTAAAAAATACAAAACTACTTTTAAGACATCAGTATAAATCATTTACCCTTTATTATTATTACTATATGGAAATGTATTTAATTACTTTAAATAAGTTATTAATTATTGATCAGATGTGCTACAACATATTTATAATAAATACTTACATTGAGGAATAATTATTGATTAGGAAAATACTCGTTTGATTAGGTTTTAAAATTTCTAGATATTGCGAAAGCTAGCGAATGCTACTCAAGCTGTTGATCCTAAGAGTGCTGGAGCAAGACTGGCCGTCTGATTGGATATTCCTTTCATATAAAGTACCAATCTGCATTGACTCATTTAAGTCTTTGGGGCTTGCCTATGAGTACTCAGCAATTATGGGATGAGAAAATCGGTAGATTTAAAAACTACGCTTGAAACATTCTTTTTTGGGGACGTGGATGGCCTAGTGGTTAGAGCATCCGGTTATTGTTAACTCTGCGACGCGGAGTCCAATGTTCGAATCCCGCTGATGGAGAGTAAAATCTCCTTTGACTCATTTGAAACGTTCTTTTTTGGGAACATGGATGGCTTATCGGTAAAAGCTCCCGGTTACTGTTAACTCAGCAACGCGGAGTTTCAGTGTTCGAATCCTGCTGATGGAGATTAAAATCTCCTTTGACTCATTTAAGTCCTTGGAGCTGTCCTTTGAGTACTCAGCAATTATGAGATGAGAAAACCGGGAGCTTTAAAAACTACGCTTGAAACGCTCTTTTTAGGGACCATGGATGGCTTAGCGGATAAAGCTTCCGGTTACCGTTAACTCAGCAACGCGGAGTTCCAGTGTTCGAATCCCGCTGACGGAGAGTAAAATCTCTCTTGACTCATTCAGTTCAAATAAGTCAAAGGAGATTTTGCTCTCCATCAGCGGGATTCGAACACTGGAACTCAGCGTTGCTAAGTTAACAGTAACCGGAAGCTTTATCCACTAAGCCATCCATGTTGATCCTAAGAGTATTGGGGCAAAACTAAACGACTGAGTGGATATTCACTTCATATAAAGTAATAATCCGGATATATTAGGTGTTGCCTAATTACAGATACATGAGCTACTGGCAGAATTTCACAAGAATAGATAATAATTAATTCACTGGATTTATAGTAGATCACGGGAAGCCCAACGCAAGCGTGCCCGCAAGCGCGCCCGCAAGCGCGCCCCGGTGCGAAACCAACGTATGCGCCCGCAGACGTGAAAATATGATGCGGCGTATTTCAAGGTGGTAGGTCATATATCCTAGAGGGTGATACGAGTTGTAAACAGACTCGTACAGTATGAACAGTGTATATGTACCGGTTAAAGGTATATGTTCGGGCCTTATAACATATATTCAAAGGTGGTGGCTTATTTTAAAATCTTGGTACACCTCTGTTAATTACAAATCAGTTGAGATATTGTCTATGGTTACCGAATGCATGCGCCAGTTGATGTAAAGGAGGGACACGAGCTTACATACTTCGATATAACTTTAAAGTATAATAATGTGATACCTATACTGGAAGTTCATATATAGAATATTACGGTTTGAGGATGGAGGTGATGTTTATTTATTCATGTACACACATTGTATATTTTACTAATATAGTATTTATGTAATAATATTTTAAAGCAGTAAAGCCGTAAAGACGTACCGCAAAAAGGGATTGGGGAGGGGTCACTTCAGGGCTATATGCTCTACGGGTCTATGGAGTTACGGCTTTACGGCTTTAGGGTCTGTAAAAACATGTTTTACAGACCCTAAAGCAGTAAAGCCTTAAAGACCTGCCGCAAAGAGGGTTAGATAGAGGGTAACTTCAGGGATATTTGTTCTACTGCCCTATATAATTACAGCTTTAGGGTATGTAAAAAAATGTTTTTACAGACCCTAAAGCAGTAAAACCGTAAAGGCGTACCGCAAAGAGGGCAGGGAAAGGGGCCACTTTTGGGCTATTTGCTCTAGGCCATATGGAGTTATAGCTTTAGGATAGATAAAACAAATTGTTTTTCCACAAAACAAAATGTTCTTTCAAAACTAAATGTTTTTTCAAGAAACTTTATTAGTGAAGCAGAATTTTTCTATAAATAAAATTAAAAATGTTTAAGTAAGAAATAAAATGATCGACTCATAATATAGAAATTGGATTATTTGAAAATAAAAAAATGATGTAATAAAAGTTTACAACACCTCATATAAAAAATATTTGGAGACTGATCAACGTATCGAACTGTAATATTGCGCCTGTTTGCGCATGCGTCGGCTACAATAAATCTAGTGAATTAATTATTATTTATTCTAGTGAAATTCTGCCAGTAGCTCATGTACTATAATTAGGCAACATACCCTAATAGATTCCGGATTGGTACTTAATATGAAGTGAAATATCCACTCAGTCGTTCAGTTTTGCCCCAGTACTCTTAGGATCAACAGCTTGAGCAGCAATCGCTAGATCATACAATATCCTGAAATTTTAAAACCTAGCCAAGCTTGTATTTTCCAAATCAATAATTATTACTCAATGTAAGTTCTTTATTATAAATATGTTGTTTTTACATACTGATCAATAATTAAATGATATCTAAGTATTAAATATTACATTTTCCATAATAATAATAATAAAGGGGTAAATAATTTTAATATTATGTTTTAAATTTAGTTTTGTATTTTTACATATGTGTAACTGGACATGCTTGCATGCCATTCTGAAAATTTTTATCATTCCACGCATCTCACAGACCACATCCAAGTTAATATATAATATATATTATATATATAATATATATATAATATAATATATATATATCTATATATATATATATTAATATATATAATATATATATATATGCCTGTGATGAATGAGGCATGTAACAATAGCAGATAGATCTATCATAAAATTATTTTCTTACTTAAGCTTAAATTGGTAAAAACTGATAACTGTAGTTAGACATCATTATTGCATAATGTTTTGTAATCCTTATTAAAGTCTCTTCGTAAATATATGTTTAAGTGAAGCATTGAATAAAGGTTTGTTAAACAGTTATATAATAATTATTAATAAAATGTGTGCTTGCCTATGTGGATGTGCGCGTACGTGAATGATAAAAATAACGACTCAGGCCATAAATATAAATAGCAGTATATAATAGTTTAATATCATCAGCTATTGAGAGCCATCTTTATGCTCTGACATACTGTGTGAAACTGAAAATGTTATGGACTTTGTACATATACCATTTATCTAATGTTTATTTGTCGTCTCTTATGCTGTGACGTAAATTTTTGTGACGTTATAAGAACAAGGGATTTGTTGTTGAAATGATTTAGTTTTAAATATAGGTTCTGGTTTTTGTGAAACAATTGTTCCCTATTAAAAAATAATAACTTTTAAACAAGTTAAAATAATTGGTACGTCATCGGTAAGATATATAATAGTCAATGTGTACATCGCCTACCGAGGAATCCGTTACATATACCTACTATTACTACCTACTGCTACTGGGCTGACGCCTACTGACTACTATCTAAAAGCCTATAAACTATTAACGAGTAGTCATGGAATATTTCGTTCTCGGATCCATTTCTTTCAATAATGTTTGATGTAAACGTACATTTATGCAGGTCAAAGCAAGTTTTGCTATTGTCTCCCACAGCTTAACTCGACTCATATATTATATATATATTAATATATTATATAATATAATTTATATATATATTTATATATATATATATATATATATAAGTAATATATTATATAATATATTATAATATATATATGTATATAAAATATATATAATATATTATATTATAATTATATTATATTTAATATATAATTATTAATATATATAATTATAATTATATATATATATATATATATAATATTTTATATATATAATATTATATTATATAATAATATATAATATATATATATATATAATATATATATTATATTATTATATATAATATATATATATAATATATATATATATATATATATATAAATTATATATATATTATGTGTGTGTGGTATAATAATATATATATATATATATATATATATATATACATATATATAATTTAATATATATATATATATAATATATATATATATATATATATATATATATCAAGTGGGGTAAAAAAAAGTTTTAAAGGTTGGTGGGGTAAAAAAACAAAACCCCTATCCCCTTTCCTGAAAATATTTTTTTTGAATTTTATTTGCAATTCTGGTAGCTGTCATAATAATCAATAAAAAATGCCAAAATAAAAGGGGCTGCTCTAAAGTGATAGTAATCAGTGATAACAAATGTCGATCCCTTGTTTAAAAATGGCTGCAAAATTTTTTACATTTGTTACAACTTTTGCTACCATTTCAAATGTATTACATTTTTAAAGTTTTTTTTTGGTAGCTACTACTAATTGATGGAGGAACTTGGGCAAACTAATATTTTTTTTTAAATTATTGGATGTCCTAAAAAATTTTTTTTCTTTTACCCCATCAAATTTTCAAAAATAGGGTAGAAAAACAGTTTTCTTCAAAGGACCCCTCCTCTGGTGGTTCCCAGACAAGCTTTACGAAATTGAAACCTTCATATTCGAGATCTACGGGTTCTATAACATATATAAGGACATTAATATTGTATTATCATACAAATATTTACTAACGGGGCACCGCACCGGCTCCAGCACCGGTGCCGGCTCAGGCTCCACTCTGAATCCTTCTTGCTCCTTCCTCTATGCAATCTCCAAATTTCATCCTTCTACAGTCATTTCCTATTTTTAGGGGTCAGCACCCCCCCCCCACCATGGGGTGCACGGACACGTAACCTGACGGGCTGCCAAATTTTAGAGCGGTGCGATAACCCTAACCCGGGTAGAATATATTTAAGCAGACAGGGCTCCTTCAAACTGTACCTAAACTACTACATGAAATGAACGTAGAAGGGTGAAATTTGGAGATTGCCTGGAAAAATAAGGAGGAGGAGGAGGAGTTCAGGGGACATCCCAGAAGGGGGTGTCCCACCTGAAAACAAAGAAATGCATGGAATGCACAAGAGAGGTTTAGAAAGGTGTCGGAGAAGGAGTCTGAGTCAGAGGAGTCGGAGTTGGCACCGCACCGCTCCACACCGCACCATATCCGTAGTAACGGGCATGAGTATGCGACAGGTATCTTCTTCCCTCAAACTTGGAACCCCATCTGGTGGTTATGTAACCTCGTCTAGGACGAGGTTATGGGTGAACCGTGCACCCCGGAGGGGAGTGCTGGCCCAACCGGGGAAATGTAATGGTAGAATGGACAAAATTGGGTAATCACCACCCTTCTTATATTGTATCCTCGGTAACAGAGGTAAAGTGACCACTACGCACTAAAACGCCCATTTTTGTAGCAATTTAACTATTATTTTTTTACCCCATGTTTTGTTTTTTTTACCCCATTTTATAATTTCAAATGGGGTAAAAAAAATCACATTTTTTTGTTTTTTTTTCTTAATATTTCAACAGCATTTTTAGTAATATCATACCTTCACTTAATACCAACCTCAATGACATGTATACCCAAGCATTTCTATAGTCAATGTTGACGAAAACGAAAGAAAATTTAAGATTTTTTTTTTTTTACGACCCATTAATTAATATATAATTATATATATATAATTATAATTTATATATATAATATATATTATATATATATATATATATATAATATATATAATATATATATATATATATATATATTTATATATATATATATTATTATATTATATTATATATATATATATATATATATTATATATATTATAACTCTTTGATATGTTATATTTTGTTATTTTTTATTTTTACAAATGTGGTGCTCAATATTACTTGAAGCAGTACAACCATAAAACATCACAGAGTGGGTTGGGCCCCTAGGTTACCATATGGGCTGCTCGCACTACTGTTTTTAACGACCTGCTTTACTAGCTTTAGGGTCTGTAAAACATGCTTTTAACCAACTCTAAACCGTAAGACTTAAAAAAGAACCTAGGAAAATTAAAGCCGTGAGACGTAAAGGCGGTTCCGCAAGAGATATGGGAGGGGTCACTTCCGGTCTATTTGCAATACTCCTTTACTGATTTACTACTTTATTGTTTTAGGGTCTATGTCAAAAGTTTTAGTAAAAACCAAAATAATTTTAAAAATAAAAATAAAAAATAAATAGTGTTTAAATATAAATATTTTTAAATAAATAAATCTGAAAATAATATAAAGTTTCTGAAATATAAATTAAAGATAAGTAAAATTAAAATAAATAAAAAGGTTTTAAAAACCAAATAATTTTAAAAATAAATAAAATAAAATATAAATGAAATAAAATAATATATTCAATAAAAATAATATAACAAATAAATAACTTAAAATAAAAAATATAATAAGAATTTTATATAACAAAAAAAAAATTATAATAATATAATAATAATATAATAATAATAATAATAATAATAAAATAATAATAATATAATATATAATAATAATAATAAAATAAAAATGAAAAAAATAATAGTAAAAATAATAATAATAATAAAATAAAAAATAATAATAACCTTAGCCAATTTTTGTTATTATAATAATAATAATAATAATCAATTTTTTATAATGAAAAGTATGATATAATAATAATAATAATAATGATAATTAATTATAATAAAATAATAATATATAATAATAATAATAATATAATAATAATAATAATAATAATAAAAATAAAATAATAATAATAATAATAATAATAATAATAATAATAATAATAATAATAATAATAATAATAATAATAATAATAATAATAATAATAATAATAATAATAATAATATAATTATAATTAAATAATAATAAAATAATACATAATTAAAGTAATAGTTAGCGTTAAAAGTTGGAATATAATAATAATAATAAAATATTAATAATAATAATATAATAATAATAATAATAATAATAAAATAAATAGTAATATAAATAATAATAATTAATATAAATAATAATAATATAATATAATAATAATAAATATGATAATAATAATATAATAAATATAATCATAATCATAATAATAATAATAATAAATAATAATAAATATATAATAAAATATAATAATATAAAAAAATAATATAAATAATTAATATAATAATAATAATAATAATAATAATAATATAATAAATAATAATAATAATAATAATAATAATAATAATAATAATAATAATAATAATAATAATAAAATAAAAAATAAAGATTGAAAAATAAATTAAATATGTAAAATTGAAATAAATTAAAAAGATTAAAACAAATAATTTAAAAAAAAAAAAATTTAAAATTAAATAAAAATAATAATAAAAATTAATAAATAATTAAAAATTAAAATAAAAAATTGAACACAAAACATAAATGTAAAATGAAACTCATAAAATAAAAATAGCAAACAAAATATTTCATGTTTCAACTTAGCATAAAATTTATTAGTTGACGTTGATAAAAAGAAAACGAGGTTTAAAGATAGAAATGTCAGTCTTTAACCTTTAGAAAACGGATTATCTTTGTAAGATGCAGTACAAATGACGGGTAGTTATGCCAACACCTCTAAGTATACCAAGTTTCTTACCTTTATCTGCTCTCTAAGAAGTGCCTCCTCAGATATCGAACATTCTGTACCACTACAAAACGTAACTTCGGTTACGATGAAGTTATATCAACACCCCCAAGTATGCCAAGTTTCATCCCATTACCTACTCTCTATGAAGTACCCCCTTAGATATCGATCCATCTGCACCACCACAACATGTAACTTCATCAGCGACGATTTTATGTCAACATCTCAAGGTATACCAAATTTCATCCTTTTATCTAATCTCTAAGAAGTACCTCCTCAGATATCGATCCGTCTGTACCACTACACCACATAAACTCGTCAGCGACGATGCTATGTTATCCCCCTTAAGTATACCAAGTTTCAGCTTTTTACCTAATGTCAAAGAAGTATCTCCTCAGTTATCGCACCAGGGATACCGCTACACCTCATAACTTCGGCTACAACGAAGTTATATCAGCACATGTAAGTATACCAAGTTTCAACCCTTTACCTAATGTCTAAGAAGTACCTCTTCTCAGATATCAATCCGTCTGTACCACTACACCACATAACTTCGTCAGCGACGCTGTTATCTTAACCCCCTAAGTATGCCAAGTTTCATCCCTTTATCTAATTTCTAAGAAATACCTCTTCAGGTATCGTACCATCTGTACCACTACACCACATAACTTCGTCAGCGACGATGTTATGTTAACCCCCTTAAGTACACCAAGTTTCCACTCTTACAAAATCCCCTCAAAAAAGAAAAAAAAGTCCTCCTCAAGGTATCGAACGAACGTCTTGTACCACTACAAATATACACCACATTAATTTGTCTGCGACGAATGTTATATCAACCTCACTAAGTAAATAACAATTCAACCCCTTAAAACACCAATCTCTAAGAAATAACCTTCCTCAGGTATCGAACTATCTGTACCACTACACCACATAACTTCGTCAGCGACGATTCTGTGTCAACCCCCAAAGTAGACCAAGTTTCAACCCTTTACCTAATCCCTAAGAACTACCTCCTCAGGTATCGCACCAGTGATACCACTACAGCACGTAAATTTTCAACATATATATAATATTATATATATATATATATATAATATATATATTATATATATATTAGATATATAATAATTATATATATTATATATATTATATATAATATTATATATATCTAGTAATATAATTTTGTGGTGGTTTGTAGAGTGGTCGTGCGTCTGTCTGTCTGTATGGAATGTTTCCATATTTGTCTGTGTGTGTGTGTGTGTGTGTGTGTGTTGTGGTGTGTGTGTGTGTGTTGTGTGTGTGTGTAAGAGTGTGTATGATGGGGGACGGACCATAAATATAAACCGAACAAAATAAATCCTTAGCTACGCTCCGTACATTTGTACCATATATTATATTATATTATATATATTAATAATAAATATTTATATATATATATATATATATATATATATATATAAGTATATAATTATATATATTATTATAATAATTTATATATTATATATAGTAATAATATTAATATATATATAAATAATATATTATGATATATAATATATATTTATATATATTATTATATTATATATATATATTATTATATATATATGTATATATATAATATAATATATTATATATATATAATTAATATATATTTATATATAATATATAATATATTATATATATTTATATATATATATATATATATAATATATATATATATATTCTATATATAAATATATTATATTCGGGATAACCGCATTTCATCCGAAGGAGAAAAAAATATTTCCACGAATTTTTTCAACAGGATCCCCGCAAAAATGATTACCAGTTCTTTGCTGAAAAAGATGGAAAGCCATTATTAAGCCTGCTGAAACATGTAATATCCGTGCACTTGGGCGTTCAAACAGTTTCAAAAAACTCCGAATTTTTTGGCTCTCTAAGCGACGCCATTTGGGCCCGTATCTCTAAATACTTCTCAATTTTTCTTTCTCATGATTTATGTCCAACAAATCCATAGGCAATATTGTCCTAAGTAATTTATATTATATACATATTTGTTGCTACTTTATAGGTCGAAGAACCGAGCTATAAAGCTTTGTCATTAAAAACCGTGACTAGTAACCTCTTAACTGAACTTAGATATGAGAATTATTAATATTTTCAAAGTATGAAATTAATTATGATGGAATATAATGACAGAATGTTTTTTGTGTTTACATATTTCAATGTATTTTAATAAGAAAAGGGAGTGACATTGCATCGGTTTCATTCATTAAGATGGTTAAATAATATGAATAGATTAGTCTAAAGGCTGCGCTCAAAGTGATTTGAAAGATATCAGGAGTTCCAGGACATGTTAACATCACGCGGAACTACCTGTAAAATATTGTTTCTTTCTGCCTCTCATCTTTAATGAGGAGGTTATAAAGTCCTGTAAATTGATTTTCACTCCTTCGTTCTGCCATATTCATTTAACGGACCTTCTAGTGACCCTTCACAATTCCCCGCATCCTTCCTTAAATGTATATTTTTTCAAGATACAGCTACGGGGGGGCTTCTCTGCGAAATCTGCGTTTATTATCTGGAAACGCTCAAAAGAAATTCCATTTTCTCCCCCTTGGTAAATTAAACAGACAACCCGCCATTAACCCAGTTTTCTTTCCAACTGATGTCTTCGAAATTTGGGGGTTTACATTTTCTTGAATTTTCTGTCTTGGTCTCGGTGTCATTTAGGACTTAATTATACAGCATTTCCGATTTCTTCGTCTGCATTATTACCCTCCTACGAACCTCCGAGACTACCAATTCTGCATTGAAATACCAAAAATGGTTTGAGAATTTCACCAGAGCTTTCTCAGAGATATCTTTGTCAATCTCCTGATAGTCCAACAAACTTCGCAAAAGGTCAAAGTCTTGCTTGGGAGCCAAGTGTGCTTTGTGGGCATTGAGCCAGCTTTGCAAATAACATCTCTAACGAAAAAAATACAAGGACAAAAGCTCTACAGGTAGCGGTTTTCCTTCTTTGGATTCAGTTTGAATGTCCGCGGGATAAATATCTTCAACCAATAAACGATGCGCCTGGGACTATGGCACTGGAATATTTACATTCCAACTTCGTTCCATTCAAAATTGCTCCTACATAACACCAATACCAATTGTAAAGAGCTCCTTGTCAATCCGTCTCTGGTTGTATTCCGCTGATTTTAGGTGTTAAATTCCGCAGTAATGTTGCAATTACTTCAGAAAGTAAGATGTCCTGTCTTTTCACATGAAAATTCTTGATGAACACAGAGTCCATATTCGTTTTCTTGGTTGATCTTGCGTCCATGGGCTTTTTGGATCTCTTGAATATATCGGGTGAGGCTCTCAGTTGTTTGATCCGACTACATTCGAAAACCACCCTCTTAAATCGACTTTCAAGAAATGGTATACCAATCGGCAACTAGGTTAAAGAACAGCATTCTTAACCACAAGATGTTTTCTCAAAATTGTTACAAGCCTCTTTGAGCTTTCCTGTGTTTGATGCATGGTGTCGAAACACATTTTCCCTTGGATAGTAATGGTGAAGACCAATCCATTCTCGAGACCTCATAAGCGAGCCATATATTTTAACTATTTAATGTTTCACTGGAATGTGCACTATTCACCAATAAGAAAATTTAATGTTTCACTGGAATGTGCACTATTCAGAACGTCTGTAGAAGGTTTTCCGTCCAGAACTAAAAAGCTTCCTTCTCTGGTATATAAATTCATTCCAAGATCTTCTCTCAGGGTATTTTTCTCTGAATACTTGTTAAGGAATGGCTGGTTTTTTTGACACTTTGAACTCCTCAGGATTCTCCCAAGTGCTTCTATGGTAGCTTTGAGTATTCGTGTGGCATTTCTGTCAGATTATTATTTTAATTAAGGAGAATTTTTAGTTTTCAATGGTTAAAATTTCCCTAACGCCACGCTCATTTCCTTTTGCTATGAGATGGTCCAGGAATTTCCTCGGTCGGTTTCTTGAGAAGTAAAAACGTCCATGGCAGCACATCCTCGATATCTTCACTCATGCGCATAATGTTTTCCTCTCTCACCCTGTCCTCATCTCTTCAGTCATAAGTCTCTATGAAAAAGAAAGGAAAGAAAAAGACCAAATTAATTATGATAATAGTTAAGTTACGTGGCTATCTTGTTTGTAGGCTGCTTTAGTAAAAAAACTAAACATAGAACAGGACCTAACGTACCTACAAAAGATAATATTCATAGAAAATAAAAAATCTTAACCTATGTCGAAATAAACATTCCCGCATAACGGTCTCGTTTTCGTTGTCAGTTTCTTTCTTCTTCAGCTCGACTAACTTCAAGATCAACTCCAAGCATAGAACCTGGCCGACCCTTTTTCCTTTGTTTAAAAAACATTCTTTTTCTGATTTCATCATGGCCAAGGCATCTTGATGGGCGATATCAAAGATATCATCTACCTTTAAGGCGAACTCTTTGATTTGTCCTGCAGCTATGGATTGTTTATTACTGGGTCCCTTTTGTACATTTCTTTCTTCCACTTTGCGTGAAGATTTCTCTTAATTTAAAGTAATATCATCTTTTTCACGTGTTTTTGTAGGAATCGAGCTTTTCCCCCAGAAAAACAGAACTTCTTGTATGGGGTAATCTTGCTGAATTCTTAGATTTCCAATTTAAGCGCAAATTTGTAGAACAAAGTTGCCAAAAACTTGCAACGATGTGGAAGGAGAATTTTAAAAAACCGAGTTATCTGGTGAGCCGAAGATCTCCTACAACGAAATTAATCTTGGTGTCTGATTTTTATATCAGAGGTGGAGCCATTTCTTTCTACTGATTTATATTTTACCTGGAAAAAATTAAATAATGTACTACAAGAATATGGTTTCGGAATTGGATGTAAAAATTAAACAACAAAAAGAAATATAATCTAAAGGTCTCTTAAAACAATTATCTTAAATTAAATTAACATGAATGATGATATAATGATTTGATGAAGCGTTATCAGCTAGGGCTTCGACTAGAAAGTCGAAATTACAATATATATAGAATATATTAGTTAAATATATTGCCTTTTAGTTTCGAGCACATAAAATCATTAGAGAAATATGAGGGGTCTGGAGATACGCCCACAAAACGTGTCCACAAGTCAGCCCAAAAAACGCGTTTTTTGTAACTTTGAGCGTACAGCGGCACGGGTTCACATGCTCCAATTTTTATGAATTGGAAGATGAAAAATCTGGAGAAGGCTGCATGAGCGACCTTCTGGGGTTCCCGTTGACAAAATTCCAACATCAATTTTTTTACGGTACTAAATATATTATATTATATATTATTAAATATTATATATATATATATATATATTGATATTATAATATATAATAATATATATCATACTATATATAATATATAATATATAATATATATATATATAATATTATATAATAATTAAATATATATATATCTATATATTATATATATATATAATATATATATATATATAATATATATTATATATAATATATTATAGTTAATATATTAATATATATATATATATTATAATAATATATATATATATATTGGTTAGCTATTAGGAATATGGAAAGTGAGATTCTGAGCTCTGCAGAACTCGTCGGATAGATTTGAAATTGATTACATTTAAACCCATACGGATTTTTTATTTGAATCATATTTAATTGATATTTTTTTATTTTTGGAAAAATTTTTAAAAAAATATTTTATTTTTTGAAAAATAAAATGTCTCGTTGGGAAGAAGTCTTCCCCCAAGGTGACTTCACACCTGATTCATCTAGATACAGGTGAAAAGATCATAATAGAAGTAATTGATTATTACCTTTTGGTTCGCCTGGGATTCTTCCTTTGGGTTCTATCAAATTGAAAATAGGGGAATTTTTAAAACCGCTGGGTGGATCTATCAGTAATTGAGTACCTCTCATCAATTGAAAGACTTAATCTCTTGTTTTGACGAATAAATTTTGAAGAAACTCTGATCAAGAAGAAAGCTCTGCACTAATGTGAAGTCATAAGAAAGAATACAGGTAGAATTTATTATTGGAATAAAAATCGGTATGAAAGACAAATGAAGGAATTACTGTTCTTGAGAAGATGATTACGAAAGCTCTTGTGAGTAACTCATAGATTGGGAAAACTATAGGAATAGAATGGTATAGTACTCAGAGAGGGACTTGATAGGAAGCATGATTGAAATGAAGAAACTAATTTTTGGCGGTTCAAAGCTTTTCATAACGACATTGAAGCGTCGAACTATCGAACAGAATTCAGAAAAATGCGTATTAGTTCAACGAATCTTCTTTCTAAAGGAAAGGGCTACGATAGTCTGTGAAGTTCACCTGCGACTTTTGGAAGTATTCTAGAATTCCTGAAGACCTTGTGATATGCTGTACTCAGTGTCTGAAGGTGAAAGGTTAACGCTTGTGAAATCATACCCTAGACAATTTGATTCTTAATTTTATTTTTTTGTGTTTTGAATAAAAGAACTTCGGGAATTGTCACGTTACTTATTGGAGACAACCCTGTCTCACAATCTTTGTGACATATATATTATAATTATATATATATATTAATATAATATATATTATATATATATATATTATATATAAAATATATATTTATATATTATATATATATATATATATAATATATACTATTAATTATTTATTATATATAATATAATAATATATATATAATTATATTTATATATATATATATATATAATATATATACGCGAAATAAAAATATTTTTATATGTTTCGATAGATAAAAGTCGAACCAAAATTGACCGCGAGTGATAATAGAAATAATTACTTTTACATTTTATCTCCAAGTCTCTTATGGTCTAAATCGGTTAGAGCTCTGGATTGAGAGTTAAAAGGTCAATGTTTCAAAGCCATCTCCTACATTTAGCTAAAGTTTTAAATATTTAAATTTAATATGTTAAATACGAAGATGGCGAGAGAAGTGTGATGTCATATGTTTATAATTTCAAGTTGCTGATCATGATGGTGGTTGCGCGGAATATGTGTATGGGTTCGAGTATTCGAAGCGCGGCTCGTATCCTTTCTAGGCTTGGAGACGCTATGCCGTCGTTGACGTGCATTATATATATAACCGGCGACGGGCGGCTGGCGGATTTTGGAGCTGAACTCAAACGCGTAGACGAACTTGCGGGTGAACGACGCTGAGTGAACTTGCGGCCAAATGAACGAAGTTGGTTAATAGAGTGTGACGTCATACTAATAACACTCTCAAATATGGAAAGTAACCAAAAAAAGTAACTCAGGAAAGTACGTGTGCTAGGGAAAGTAGCCAGAATTGTAGCTAAGGTGCTAGGAAGTAACTCAGGAAAGTACGTGATTAATGGAAAGTAGCCAGAAAGGTAGCTGAGGTGCTGTAAAGTGCTAAAAATGTATCAAAAATAAAAAGTTCTAAAAATCATAAGAAGTACAGATAGGTTGCCAGATTTAGCAATAAACTAACGAAATTATAGGAAAAATGCTAAAAATGTTTCAGGAATTCAGCTGAGTAATAGAAGGTGGCTTAAAAGTGCTAAAAATCATAAAATATACCTATAGGTTGCCAGATTTAGCAATAAACTAACGAAATTATAGACAAAATGCTAAAAAAGGTTTAAGAAAGTATCTGAGTACTAGAAAGTCGCTAAAAGGTGCTAAAAATGATATATATATGTATCGGCAGGTTGCCAAATTTAGCGACAAATCTGGCACCTGTCGATCTCGCCGAATATACTACTGGCATAATGCATTGAAAAACATATCGATAGAAATTGTTATATATTTGATAGCTTTTATTTATCTTTAATAGACTGTAGTTGAATTTAAAAAAACTCAACTGCTGATTACTACTTCAGCCTAAAGAAAGATTTTAGCAAATTCTGGGCAAAAATTTTGTTTAAGAAAACATCCGAGGAACCAAGCTCCATACGGTGAAGCCCTTTATTAGTTAGTGGCCCTTCACGTATGGACAGTCATCAGACTGAAGTAACTATGTCCCGGCTACGAATTGTTCATTCACACTTAACACAGTCATTATACATCGAACGAGGCCCCACTTCTGACTTGAAATTTTGGCAGTCCCATATTCCACTTTCAGTTAACCATGTGCTGATGTGGTGTGCAGTCATAAAAGCTACTCCATTAGAAATAAACTCTTCACTGCTTTACAAAACATCCCCTACGAATAGCCCGGTCATGTGTTATATCCTAACCATAAGCTTTTCGGTCAGGTCTTATATTTGCCTTAAACGAAATTTAAGGTTGCAGTAAAAGTTTAACAAACCTGAGATGACAATTACTTTCTTTTAGTCTGGGTGTTGTCCATTGTGTATCACCGATTCTTATTGTGCAGAGACTGCACTGTACATGCAAGCCCAAAAATTATTTATTTATTTATTTATTTATTTATGTATTTATTTATTTCTTTATTTATTTATTCTTTATTTGTAGCATACTTTCCATGAAAGAAATGGGTATTATCGACCACATCATTGCAAAAGATTTTGCTAACAGCAAATATTGTCTTTTAACTCCTGACAAGGAAACGGACGTTCAACTTCGTCCTCTAACTTTAGCTGATTATTTTGGACCATTTGCTCTTCTCTTAACAGGTAAAGGCATTAGATTTTCGATTATGTTTAATTATATGAAAATATTCAACTAATATCTCCCTTTTAATCATTCACGGCCTGATATTAATATCTAAATTAAGGAATAAAGAAGAGCCAATGTTAAATAAGTTAGCTTCTCTTAATTCAAAATTTGCATGAAACCATAAATAAATACATTTCATTTAGAACGTTTCTCGACAGGATACTCATTTTTTGATCCGAGCTCCCGTTCCGTGTGGGCATTAAGTAGCTTTATATATATATATATATATATATATATATATATATATATATATATATATATATATATATATATATATATATATATATATATATATATATACTATATATATATATACAAGGGTTGGTTGAGCACAAAAATTTCCACACTGTACAGCACCATAGTGAGTACACCATAATGCCCAATGTGGGTCCAGAAACCCATATATATATATATATATATATACTCTTGCTCCTGCTGCTATATATATATATATATATAATAGCATATATATATATATATATATATATATATATATATATATATATATATGTATATATATATTATATATATATATATAGAAACATACAGAAAGATAATAATAATAATAATATAATAATAATATATATATATATAATATATATATGTATATATATATATATATATGAATATATATATATATATATAATAATATATATATAATATATATATATGCTTAATATGTATATATAATAATAATAATATAACTACTTATATATATATATATATATATAACATATATGAAATATAATATATATATATATATATATATATATATATCTTCTTTCTTTATGTATATAATAATATATATATATATATATATATATATATCTATATATATATATATAAATATATATATATATATGTATATACAATATATATATATATATATATATATATATATATATATATCTTAGTGAGTACACCAATTAATGCCCCCTGTGTATTCAGGCAACCCATATAATATATATATATATATATATATATATATATATATATATATAAAAAAAAATATATATATTTATATATACTCAAAAAATATATATATGTATATATATATATATATATATATATATATACAGATCGCCACCACTCACGGGCTGGGTCTTTCTCAAGTAGGGCCTGTAAATAACATTCAAGATCTTTCTATCCCTAGTCTATCGCAAGGTTTGGAGATTTGTGTGGTTGTGTGCTTCAAAAAGGAGGTAGATTAAATATAGTTGGAAAAACAGAAGAAGGCAAGGAGTTCCACAGAACAGAAGTAGCTGGAAAGAAAGAGGCACCACAACAAACAATTCTGGGGGTTTAAGAAATACTCGCAAGAATTCGTGCAGGCAAGGCACCACCTTGTGCTTCGAGGGCAACGCAAGGGTGGTAGAATGGGAGAGGTCAACTCCCCCGAGCATCTGCCGCCGTAGTACCTATTGAAAAGGGATAGAGCGCCAACGTTACATCGCAGAGATAGAATCAGAGAGTTTGGGAAGTAAGGGGACAGTTTATTTATTAGTCTCTTGGCACGGACTCAACCTATCCAATAGAGAAGAGGGGAGGGTGGGCCGGAGCCCCCAAATGTGAAGACAGTACTCCATACAAGGGCGAATAAGGCCCCTATATAACTAGAGTAGCTGTGCAGAGGAAAAAAATCCCCGCAACCTGAGCAGAACTCCCAGCTTCTTTGAGCCTACCTTAGCAACCATAGAAATATGAGGTTTCCAAGACAGTTTGTTGTTTATGTTAAGACCAAGAATGTTTATGTTATTCACAGGAGAGACGTTAGAGCCGTCGAAGGAAATAGGAAAGGTCAGAGGTGTTTTTGAGAGGGAGATGTAGAGAAGTTGAGTTTTTAAAGAGTTGAATTTTACAAGGTTGCAATGACCCCACCGGGAAATCCAATCAAGATCGGCAATAATAGAAACGGAAAGCAGAAGACAAGATGCAACTCTAGAAGCAAAAGAGGGAGCAGATTTGAAATGAGTTGAAGAATGGAGAGTTGAGTCACTGGCATAATAGTGAACAGAGTTGGAAGTACAGCTGAGGAGATCGTTGATGAAAAGTAGGAATAAAGTTGGAGATAGAACAGAACCTTGCAGAACACCGCAGTTAACAGGAAAGGAGGATGATATGGAGCGATCAGAGAGAAAACTATACAAGAGTAAGCACAGAGAAGGATGAAACCCAAAGGAAGGGAGCTTAGAGAGCAGTGACGCGACCTAAACCCTGTCAAAGGCCTTGGATATGTCAAGCGCCACCACGCAAGACTCCCCATGATCCCTAAGGGCAGAAGACCATAAATCAGTTAGATAGGAAAGTATGTCACCAGTTGACCTCAAACGACGAAAGCCATACTGGTGATTTGAAAGAAGGGAATGAGACTCCAGATGATCCAGGAAATGAGAGTTAAAAAAGAGTTTCAAAGATTTTAGATAGAATACCACACAGGTGAGAGCTATAGGGCGATAGTTAGAAGGAAGGGTCAGAGCGGCTACCTTTTTTCGGGATTGGTTGGACATATGCGCGCTTCCATCACTGAGGAAAATATTAGTATTAAGACCTAAAGAGTAGTTGAACGAGGACAGGCATCAGCTCGGAAGCACACTCAATCAAAACATGGGGAGGAATGCCATGCGGGCCACTAGCCTTCCTGACATTCATAGAACTCAGGATCCCATGCACACGATCATGTGTAATTACAGGTAAAGACATGGGAAACCTTAGAGGAGTAGGAGGAGGGATGCCAGAATCGTCCTGGGTAGAATTAGATGAAAAAAGGAGGCCGAAGAGATTGGCCTTTTCAGAAGGAGAGTTAGCAACAGAACCGTCAGAGCGAATAAGGGGAGGAAAGACAGATTTACAAAACTTGTTAGAGATGTTTTTTGGCAAGGGGCCAGAAATTTTTATCAGTAGGAGAACCAAACAGGTTGTCGCACTTTCTAAATGAAAGTACGCTTAGCCTGACGAATAATATCCCTGCAACGATTCTGAGCAGAATGGAAATTAGTAGGTGATAGGAATCTAGAGTTTCCATGCCCGATACGCAGTGTCTCTCTGAATGGCACGGTACAAGCTCCATCGAACCATGGATTTTGGGGAGAGAAAAATTTAGTTAAAGATGGAATGAGCCTGCTCATCCCCTCAGTGATTACGTCCCCCATCTTTTCAGCGGCGACAGAAGCATCCCCAGAGTCAAAGCAGGATTCATTGCAAGAGTAGTTAGCCAAAAAAAAAAAAAAAAAAAAAAAAAAAAAAAAAAAAAAAAAAAAAAAAAAAAAAAACGCAATGCCCCCCAATTAGCCCGATTAAACTGCCAGAAATACGTTTTGGAGGCACGATGGAGGGAGCACAACAGGAAGTATTATATTTAAGAGCTATATAAGATTGTGGAGTTCACGGTTACCAATAGGATTAGAAATGAATTGTATTTATAACGAGAGGTGGCGAAGTGGTAAAAACATATGTCAAGAGACGTATTCGAAAATTGGTTAGGACGATCTGGGATATGTGTAGGTTCCTTAATTAATTGCTCCAGATCGTTGAGAATGCTGAATGTTTTGGCCTCCTCCCCACCTGCTTCAGTGTGAGAGAAGCCAAATCACTCAGTCTGTTGGACGTTGAAATCCCTAAATAGAGGGAGATTCCTCAGCATTTTGGATGGGAAGAAGTAACAGTCTCGCATGAGAAAAGTGGATAAGATAGTCAACCGTGGCGTCATTTCCATTAGTGGAGCAGTAGCTGAAAACACAAGATAATGATAATAGTAGGGAGAAAGATTTTTAGCCACAGAACATCGAAGTTAGGAGATTCAAGATTCTCGAGACGTGTTACAGGAGTGTTTATGTTTATATAGGCACAGACTCCACCATTTAGTCGGAAATTATAGAAAAGTTATAGTTAGAGATATTAAGTTTATTTGAAAAAGAATCCCTGGCTGGGTCTCAGGACATTAATAAAATATTTAGGTTGAGAGTTAGAGAGGTATGATATTCACGGAATTCATAGTTAGCACGAAGGCCGCACGTTGGCTGCAAGTCCACAGAGGTGAAAACCCCGCCCCGCGCCACCCTACATCCACTTCGACCAGTCATTTAATCAGCCAGTCGCACAAACAAACACACTCAAACTCTTGTACACTATACAATCCAAATACACTATCATAGACTACAAACACTTTACTAACAAAAAAAAATTAAAACACAAAAAAAAAGCAAAAGAGCAACACAGCACAGAAACCAAAGACAATTAATTTAAATTAGGCTTAGAATTAAAAGATATATATATATATATATATATATATATATATATATATATATATATATGTATAATATATATATATATATATATATCTTATATATATATATATATATATATATATATATATATATATATATATATATATGCTCAAGGATTACACTAAACAGCGTAAAAATTTTATTTTGATATTTTATGAATGAACAATAAAGATATTTTGTACTGCAAATAAGATATTTTATACTATATAAATATACTTACTAAATATAAGATATTTTATACTAAATAAATGATTTGTAATAACTTTATATCGTAAGATACAAATATTATTACAAGATCAGCTTCACTATCGTTTCAAAGTTTTGGTTGAAGGACGTGTTTATTTTACGTGTTTAATTAAAGTTCAGAAATGAACTGTTATTGGTATATTTGAGAAATGCCAAAACAATTTCAGTTTATTAGCTTTTTACAACATTGTACTTAGTTTTAGTGTAATAGAGGAAGTGAGAAAAGTTTAAAAAATGTTTCCAGTGGTAACAAGTCAGGGAAAAAGTGAAAATTTTATTTTTTTGTGTGTGTTACTGTCTTCCTGCAACCCTATACCAGAGACACTTTATTCATGAATTGTGAGACCTTTATTTATATATATATATATTATGTATATACATATATATATATATATATATATATATATATAATATATATACTCAAAATAGCTCATATATATATATATAATATCTATATATATGTTACTGAGTTGTTGACTCCGTTAATATTAGGTTAGGTTAATTTAGGTTAAGTTTGGTTAAGTTAGGTTAGGTTAGGTTAGGTCAGGTTAGGTTAGGTTAGGATAGGTTAGGTTTAGGTTACCCAAAAATTTAATGAATTTACCCTAAAATTATTAAAATAACGATACATTAATTATTGATTTTCGCTCCTGGAGTCAACAGCTTATAAATAGCCTATATATATATATATATATTATATATATATATATATATATATAACAAATATATATATATATATATATATATATATATATATATATATATATATATATATATATATATATATATATATATATATATATATATATACATATATATATCTCCTCATATTTATATATATTTCATTATCCATTAGGTTAGAACGCCTTGAGGATTATTAAGTATAGGATAGGATAAATTTTTGTTAGGTGAGCACAGATTAGTAACAGTAAAGGTTATAGGGCTAGTTTTGCGGCACATGAATCGAATAAAGGTAAGTGCTACTTGCCATATTGCAATTAGGTTACTTAAGTTTTTGTTATGGTTCATTAGAACTAACTAGCAAGCTTATATATATATATATACTCATATATATATATATACTATATATATATATATATATATATAAATTTTGTTATATATATATAAATATATATATATATATATATATATATATATATATATATATATATATATATATATATATATATATATATATCTATATATTACCAAACATCCTCGCTATGCATCGCTATAACAAAGTATCGATTTTCGATTTAATCGAACCCAGCAAATATCGAACTGGCAGTACCAATATTATCACACTGTAATGAAATAGCATTATAAGTATATATATATATATATATATATATATATATATATATATATATATATATATATATATATAGCAACATATATCTCTTTATATATATATATATATATATATATATATGAAATTATGAAGAAATAGAAGTATTTCTTTCTGTACACTATATCCAAGAACAATGGAATACAAAATGTGTAAATAGGGCTTAATAGTAAAATAACAACTAATTGTAAACATGAGCTCTAATCGTCTTGGTTTTAAAGCAAACTCATGCAAGATCCCATTTGCTTTCTGGGTCATTCTATATTGGAATTTCAATGGAAATGCTTACCAGATTTGACACCCGTTCCTAAGATATTCTATTTGAAGATTAAAAAAATTTCATTTGCAAACGTAAATTAGGGAGGTGGTCAGTAAATTTGAATTAGTTTAACCTTTCAGACAAGCTCATACAAACCAGCCCCATTAATTCAAAAATGTCAACTAATTTACCATTACCTTACCTAAGCATCAAGCTTAAGTAATTTATGAGAAGCATTAAATCTATGGAAATCAATCCTGTGGAATTATATTAGATTCGCGATTGCTAGCCCTAGTTTCGCTTGAAAGCATATATATATATATATATATATATATATATATATCTACTATATGAATATATATTATAATATATATATATATATATATATATATATATATATATATATATATATATATATATATATATATATATATATATATATATATATATATATATATATAGTATTTTTCTGTGTGCTACTTACATTTGTTTTTTCCTGTTCCTCCTTCAGTGAAGTAAGAAGGATGAATTGCATTATCCCCAACATGCTCCAAAAAAGCTAGAATTGCACAACAAACGAAACATTAATAATATTAAGATGAACATTAATAATATATATCAAATTATGTAAATTTTGTTAAGAGCGAGAAATATAAATTGGGATAGGAAATTTTTTAAAGATTTGTTTCAAACCAATTATGTTTAATAATTCATTTGATAAATTTTTTAACTGCAAATAACTGCTGAAAAACTGCTGTTAAACTGCTGAAGTTTCAAAAAAAAAAAAGTCACATCTGTTGCTCTATTTTGTAAAGAAAATAATTTGATTCTCAAAAAATTCATCTTTGATTTATTGAAATAAGAACAGTTATATAATTATTAATATTAATAAAGACTAAAACGGGCCCATTTCTTTAACAAGGAGAAACCTCTCAGTTATTTTCACATAACAGTCCAATTTACTAGCGTACTTTTTTTTTATTTACAATAAAATGAGTAATACTTAATAGTGAATTCCTTCACAAGAAACCAATCTATTATAACTTATTATTTTCATTGGCATGACATCGCTTGCCAATTTCCATAGCCATGAATGAAATGAGTACAATTTGGCTGAACTGTTATTGTGCTATTAACCACAGAAACAAAGCAACAAGAAATTAATGAGCTCTCAAATTTCAGAAAATCTTTATACAAACAGTAAATGTCAGAAGTGGAAAACATTTTTTCCGATGTTCCATTAAAAATGTCCTCATATAAATAATTGCTATTATCTATCTGACCTTTTAATTTATTACCCTTTTTTAACACTGGATAATAAAAGTGATTATGATGGTTTCATAACCCTAAAATGAGTTTGATGTCCCCCTCTTGAGAAGGGGAGTAAGAAAAGCACAGAGTGCAAGACAAAGAAGAATGAGGACGGAAAAAAGAAGAATGAGGAGGAAGGAGGAGGAAGGAGAAGAAGTCTCATATAACGGAGCACATGAGCCGTAGCCGGAGCTGGAGCTGAAGATGGAGCCAGACTGGAATTCTGGCTCCATCTGCGTATTGATTCGTTTATATATGTTTCAAAGAGATTTTGGGGTTTCGTAACCCCAAAATGAGTTTGAGGAGCTCCCTTGAGGGGTGAAGAAAAGCACAGAGTGCAAGACAAAGAAGAAGGACGGAAAAAAGAAGAATGAGGAGGAAGAAGGAGAAGAAGTCTCATATGACGGAGCACATAAGCCGTAGCTGTAGTTTGTGACGGTGGAGCCAGACTGAAATTCAGACTGAAATTCTGGCTCCATCCCTAAACGAGATTTTGTCTTTAAAAGATAAAGGGTATAAGTTAATAATACATAGACTTACGATGTGGCAACAACCTTATATTGCGTAAATATATGTAACAACAGCCCTATGTTGCCCAAATATATGAAACTTAACACAGAGAACTTAAGTGTAACTCTCTTGGTCATACACATTGGCATTCAAATGTTGCACAAAATATGGAACTCTGCCCAATTTTTAACGCGTACCTAGTATTTTTATTTCTTTTATTATTATTATTATTATTATTATTATTATTATTATCATTACCATTCTCAAACTTCATATGTTTAATATCATTAAGTTTTTCTTCTGTGTGTTTTGTAGGTCTTTGCTCTCCACCCAACCCCTCACCATTCCTCAGCCCATCACTACCACCACGATCCAATGTAAGCTACAAAGCTGAGCTCGGTGTTGACTAGTATGTTTTTAGGTATGCTGAATCGATTACAGCTATTACCGAGCGTGACGTTCCAGCCATTACGGTTTTAGATTGCGTCAACATGTGTTTTATGTGGTTGGCTTACCCTTCATCAAAAACCTATCATGACGAGTGTCAAACAGGGGTAGAACGTCTCAAAAATGAGATTCCTGTAGTTATTTTCCCGAATGCCAGAGTCCCCATGGACCCAGAGTGGGGTCATTTATATGGTTTCATTTCGAACTCGATTGAACCCAAACACCATACCTTATCAAAGGAGGTGTTAGAGACATCGTATCCTCTTCAAACTTGGCATGTCTTCTTTATATGTGTCAACATCACTGTAGCCAATGTTTCATAACGCTACGCCCAAGGGGGGTTAAGGGGATCTCCGCCCCTCAAAACCTTAAATGGACTTAGAAAGCTGAAATTTGGTGTACATATAGAGGAGAATGAATGAAATAGAATGGTAATGCTAAAATAACTGGCGCATTACATAATCCGGAGCCGGAGCTGGAAATGGTGGAGCCAGATTTAAGTTTTGGATCCTAACATATATAAGGGCAAACGAGGTGCCTATACCTATGTTTTCAATGATGTAGAGTTCATTTTTGTGGGGTTCAGAAGCCCAAAATGAGTTTGAAGGCCTTCCTGAAAAAGAAGAAGAAGAAAAACACAGAGTGTAGGGTAAAGAAGAAGGAAGAAGGAGAAAATATGAAGGAAGGAAATAGGTTTCGTAAGGTAGATCAAATGACTCAATGGAGGTGTTGATACCGGTGAGGGGTCGGTGAGGTGTCGATTTACTAAACATGCACTTACCACGTTTATATATGTTTTCAATGATCATCCCTGAGCTATATTCAATGATCTCATATACTTTCCAACTACTTTCATAGTTCTTCCAAGTTTTTTCGGTAAGATATCAACTATGACATTAACTCTGAGCTAATTTCCATGTTTTCAGATACACGCCAAACTACTTTCCAATTACTTTCCAAACTACTAATTGTTTCAGAGAGACTGAATTTATTTTAAGACAGCATCTTTATCAATTCATATGCTCTCACATTCGTTACTCGGCACTTTATTGTTCGTAAACCATGGTGAGAATAAATTCTAAAGAAAACATGAAATAAAGAGAAGACCATGAGAAGGAGAGAGAGAGAGAGAGAGAGAGAGAGAGAGAGAGAGAGAGAGAGAGAGAGAGAGAGAGAGAGAGAGAGAGAGAGAGAGAGAGAGAGAGAGAGAGAGAGAGAGAGAGAGAGAGAGAGAGAGAGAGAGAGAGAGAGAGCTTAATGAATAAACCTGGAGTTGCCATAAATTATTATTATTATTTTAAAAGATGAAAAACTATTTACACATATAGAAAACTATTATTTTCTATATAAGTAAGAACTAAATTTTTTTTCATTAATAAAATGAAACCTAAAATAATATTCGACTTAAATAAAACAAAAAATTTAAAAATGAAACAATAAACTTTTTAAATATAAAATATTTAAAAAGATGAAAACACTTTGCATATATAGAAAACAAACTTTCATTATTTCTTTTATTATTATTATTATTTCCATTATTACAAAGATGTTTTATTATTATCTTTATCATTTTCGGAACGTCCATTCGTCTTTTCGTCTTAAGTGTATGTAGAACACGTTTTTACATACCCTAAGGACGTAAGTCCGTTTGTGCAATTATACCATAGGTGAGCCCTACCTCACACTCTAGACGGAACGGCTTTAAGGCTTTTCATCCTAACGTTTTTTAACATA
>JABUQX010068482.1:7500-12500 GCA_015478945.1 Trachelipus rathkii | reverse complement strand
TTTCAGACAATTCCTTCAATAATGAGTGCTGCTAATAAGAAGAGGCTGAAGTCCAATATAACAGATATAACGCATGTCTCTGTAGAGAAACTTAAAAAGTCAACGGAGCGTCATACTTACGAAGTAGAGATTATTGATGCTAACTTCTTTCAAGCCCAAAGAGATCTTGAATCATCATTCGAAATGGTTTTTAATGAAGTTGTTGATGCTATATTACAAGATTTAGAATATGATAAAGCAAATATGAGAGTAGGCATCAATTTTACGTTCGGTGATAATCAATCACCTGACAAAAAATATTATGTAAACATCAGTTTTAGAGACATATCCGACAACGCTACTGTAAAAGAGATGATGAGGAGACTGGTAGGTTCCTTCCAATTATTATTATTATTATTATTAAAATTCAAAGTAGTAGCTACTGTGTTCATGATAGCTAAAGGAAAAGGTAATGATAAAGACAAAGATGTATTTGAACCACAAAATGCTAGTTTCAAACATTCTTACATTAGTAAGGTTCATCTCGAGAACGGAGATGTTGGTTGTGCTTTCAAAGCTGTCGTGTTGCTTAGGAAAATAGCTCGTGAGTGTATAGAAACCAAATGTATTCACTCATATACAATTGAGAAAGCGGCCAGGATACATCCAATTGTTTTTATTTTTGAAACCTTTCTCACCGCCGTTTCTGGCATGTCTTATATTTATATTGTGCAATTTTTTACCTGATACATAATACAGCGAACAGCCTCATAGGTGAAAGGTTTTGAATTCTTTCTACCTAGAATAGTAATTTTTCCCTCAGGCATGAATGCGTTTTTATAGACTGTAAAGCATAAAGATGCGATCGTTGTACAACTGTCAAAACAATCTACATCAAATTCTTCAGTGAAACTATCCCTGAACTTCTCAAAATATTTTCTAAGTATATTAACATCTTGAGCACAGTACTTCAGGCATTTTTCAAAAATATTGTATTCTTTATTTTAAAAACTATTATAATACTCTTCAAAATCTTGTTTTTCATTTGCTGACATTCTTTCTATTTCAAGGAATTTTTTTTTCTGGAATAGGACCTTTATATTCCAAGATTCATTATTTAAAAAAGTATATGGAAAGAAACCCTTGGAGTATCCTTTATCACTAATACCCATGCATCTAGGCATAATTTTCAGAGCGCAAGGGGTGAACAGCAATGTGTCTCTAAATACTATATTACCATTAGACCCCATTGAAATGATTTTAATACCCCTTTTTATAGGATTAATACTGATCGAGTTTGAACTAGGATGGCTAAGAAGAGATGCATATACGTACTGATGATCAAATTTCCCACCATTATGTGCAGCTTTTAATTGAGGCATGATATCAAAATTACCAAAAGACAGGTATTAATTTATACCTACTTTTGACAATGTGTTTAATTACTTTAAACAAGTTTTTAATTACTACTATGATGTGTAAACAACATATTTTTAAAATGAGAATACATTCTATTAATAACAAATAAAGTACTTACAATGTACAATAAGTGTAAGCTTCTGAAATTCTCGCATGCGGTGATATAATAATCTTCAAGATAATATTGGATCGTCCGGCTGTTTCTAGAGATGTTGATCCTAATAGTTCTTGGGTAAGAATGATCAGCTGCTGGTTTTTTTCTGCTTTATATACACAACCACTCGGTATCTGTGCAGTGTTGTGTGTGTGTGTGTATGTGTATGTGTGTATGAATGAAGTAAAATGACTAAAGGTTTGAAATAAATAATGATAATCATGAAGTAAAGTGGTTGAAGTTTAAAATTAATACTAATAATATAATATAATGATAATAATAATAATAATAATAATAATAATAATAATAATAATAATAATAATAATAATAATAATAATAATAAAAATAATAATAATAATATTAATAATAATAATAATAATAATAATAATAATAATAATAATAATAATAATAATAATAATAATAATACTATTATATAATTATATAATAATAATAATAATAATAATAATAATAATAATAATAATAATAATAATAATAATAATAATAATCAAAATAATGATAATCAAAATAATAATAATAATAATAATAATAATAATAATAATAATAATAATAATAATAATAATAATAATAATAATAATAATAATAATAATAATAATAATAATAATAATAATAATAATAATAATAATTTTCGATTCTTGTCTGGATAGGATTTGCTTTTTAACAAAGTATTACGCTTATAATAACGTTTATAGTAAAACAGATCCTAAATTAGGCTTAAATAATAATATTGTTTTTCGATTCTTGTCTGGGCAGGAGTTACCTTTTGACAAGGTATAAGGCTTAAAGTAGTCATTTCACCACATTTTACAGAAAGAGGTCAGTCTCTTCAATGATGTTATAGTGTGGAGTTGTGTGTTTTTCGTTCTGGATTGTCAATGTACATAGAATAATAATAATAATAATAATAATAATCATAATAATAATAATTAATAATAACAGTAAATTTAATAATAAAAAAAATAATAATAATAATAATAATAATAATATAATAATAATAATAATAATAATAATAATAATAATAATAATGATAATAATAATAGTAATATTAATAATAATAATAACAATAATAATAATAATAATTAATAATAATAGTAAAATAAATGATAGCAATATAAATTATACTAATCACAATGAATAATAATAATAATAACAAAATAAAATAATAAATAATTATAATTATAATAATATAAGAATAATAATAATAATAAATACATAATAATAATGATAATAAAATAGTAATATTATAATAATAATAACAATAATAATAATAATAATAATAATAATTCTTAATAAGATGCTAATAATAATAATAATAATAATAATAATAATAATAATAATAATAATAATAATAATAATAATAATAATAATAATAATAATTAAAAAATAATTAATAAATAATTTATAATAAAATAAAAAAATAATAATGATTTTAATAAATTATTGTTAATAATAATAATAATAATAATAATAATAATAATAAAATAATAATAATAAATTCATTGTTCTAAGACAATGATTTATTATAGAAGTTTTAAAAATCTTTAAATCATTTTTAGTTAACATTGAATAAAAAATATAAATGTTATTAAATCGTTGTTGAAAGACAATGATTTATTTATAGTAGTTTTAAAAAACTTTGAAACATTTTTAGTTAACATTGAAATATAAATGTTATTAAATTCGTTGTTGAAAGACAATGATTTATTTTAGAAGTTTTAAAAAACTGTGAAACATTTTTAGTTAACATTGAATGAAAAATATAAATGTAAGTATATAATTGTTATTTTTAGATAAAAACAGTAATAATGATAAATTCTTTGTTCGAAGAAAATGATTTATTATGAAAGTTTAAAAAAAATTATGAAATAGTTTTAGCTAACATTGAATGAAAAATATAAATGTAAATGATTAATTGTTATTCTTAATGAAAACCATAAAATGTTTTTAATAAATTATATATTAAAAAAACGTTAGGACGAAAAGCCTTAAAGACGTTCCGCCTAGAGTGAGAGGTATGGGTCACCTGATTTATATTTGCACAAACGGACTTACGTCCTTAGGGTATGTAAAAACGTGTTTTTACATACCCTAGGGACGAAAAGCCTTAAAGCAGTCCTGCCTGGAGCAGGGGATTTGTCACCTATGGTGTATTTGCCAAACGGACTTACGTCCTTAGGGTATGTAAAAACGTGTTTTACATACCCTAAAGACGAAAAGACGAAAAGACGAAAGGGCGTTCCGAAAATGATATAAATAATAATAAAACATCTTTTTAATAATGGAAATAATAATAATAATAATAAAAGAAATAATAAAAGTTTGTTTTCTATATATGCAAAGTGTTTTCGTCTTTTTAAATAAAATAATAATAAAACATCTTTGTAATAATGAAAATAATAATAATAATAAAAGAAATAATGAAAGTTTGTTTTCTATATATGCAAAGTGTTTTTATCTTTTTAAATATTTTATTTTTAAAAAGTTTATTGTTTCATTTTTAAATTTTTAGTTTTATTAAAGTCGAATATTTTATATCTTTCATTTTATTAAAACAAATTTTAGTTCTTACTTATATAGAAAATAATAGTTTTCTATATGTGTAAATAGTTTTTCATCTTTTAAAGTAACAATAATAATTTATAGCAACTTCAGGTTTATTCTTTTAGGTCTCTCTCTCTCTCTCTCTCTCTCTCTCTCTCTCTCTCTCTCTCTCTCTCTCTCTCTCTCTCTGTCTCTCTCTCTCTCTCTTTCTCTCTTTCTCCTTCTCATGGAATTCTCTTCCATATTTTATGTTTCCTTTAGAATTTATTCTCACCAATGTTTACGAAAAATAATGTGCCGAGTAACGAATTTGAGAGCATATGAATTGATAAAGATGCTGTCTTAAAATAAATTCAGTCTCTCTGAAACAATCAGTAGTTTGGAAAGTAATTGGAAAGTAGTTTGGCGTGTATCTGAAAACATGGAAATTAGCTCAGAGTTAATGTCATAGTTGATATCTTACCGAAAAAACTTGGAAGAACTATGAAAGTAGTTGGAAAGTATATGAGATCATTGAATTTAGCTCAGGGATGATCATTGAAAACATATATAAACGTGGTAAGTGCATGTTTAGTAAAATCGACACCGTAAATAGCTTATACGTCATGCTCGGTAATAGCTGCAATCGATTCAGCATACCTCAAAACATACTAGTCAACAACGAGCTCAGCTTTGTAGCTTACATTGGATCGTGGTGGTAGTGATGGGCTGAGGAATGGTGAGGGGTTGGGTGGAGAGCAAAGACCTACAAAACACACAAAAGAAAAACTTAATGTTATTAAACATATGAAGTTTGAAAATGGTAGGGATAATAATATTAAAAGAAATAATAAAAATACTAGGTACGCGTTAAAAATTGGGAAGAGTTCCATATTTTGTGCAACATTTG
>JABUQX010068482.1:0-2500 GCA_015478945.1 Trachelipus rathkii | reverse complement strand
AAACCACATATAATCACCCATCATGACACTATCCTAACGTCCCTGGTATCGCCTTTCCATTGTCTGAATATTCTGGTGAAATCTTTCACCATCTTTTTTACCTACATCCCCTAAATTCTCTCGACAAAAGTCCAAATGCGAGTGTAAATAACGCACTTTTTGACATATGGCACCCCATTTTTTTATAACAATCAATGAGCATTTTTATCAGCTGTTTTGTAATTTGGATCTTTACAATTTCCTAAAAATCCTTGAACCACATTACGGAATGGACACCAGGCAATATTTTCAATTATGCTCGTTTTTTCCTTATATTAAATAAGTTAAAATTTGGACGGTAGGAGCGTTTATATTATTTAAAACCTTATATATATATATATATAAATATATATATATATATATATATATATATATACAGTATATATATATATATATATATATATATATATATATATATATATATATATATATATATATATATATATATATATAGAAAAAGAAAAAATATAATCTATGTATATAGCAGGTTGTATATATATATATAATAGCAAGAATTACCAAGACATATTTTTAAAACATTTTTAAAAGAAATATTTATTACCGACTAGTTTCGGGTAAGGCAACAGCTTCCCATTTTCAAGGTTGATAATACAATGATAAGAATTATACAAAACAAATAATATAAACTAAAATAAATAATATTAAACTTATTGATAAAGAATGATTAAAGTATAGAATGGTGAAAAAGTTCACGAATGAGACAAAATTTCACTTCAGTAGTATTAAGCTATTAATATTTAAATTTTCATTTAATTTTGGTTTAAGATGCCAAATATATAAGGATTCCAACAAAAGAAGGTCAGGTTCCTCAGCTTGGGCTAATATACTAAAATTGGTATCATGTATATGATGGTTTTCATGGAGAGAATGAGCATTTATAGCCGAAAAGGGAGGATGGTGAAGATGATCTAGGGTTCTAAATGATATACCCTTATGTTCTGCAATACGTGTGGAAAGGTTTCTAATAGTCTTTCCTATGTAGGTGGCATCACAGTCACCACATTTATATTGATAAATTATTGAAGAACACAAAGGAATAGGAAGTTTATCTTTGAATCTAAAATAACTTCCAATTTTCATTTCACTAGAGAATATTAATTTAAATTTGAACTGAGGAAAGTTTCTTTTTAAAAGTGAATCAATTTTACGTCGAATTTCATAACTCATTCTTCCCATGAAAGGTAACTTCATATACAGGATATCCTTGGGAACAATCATCCGAGTAAGTGGTTTATTTGTAAATTTTGAAGAAAGTAGTTTACGGAATGTTTTATCAATCAAAAATTCTGGGAACCCATTCTTCATAAATAACGATTTCAGGAATTCTAGTTCATTTGAAAAATTGACATAAGAGGATGAAATCTTGTATCCCCTATCAAAAAGTGTCTTGATTAAGTTAATTTTAAAAATATGAGGAATGAAAGAATTAAATTTAGTTGTCAATCCAGTAAAAGTAGGTTTCCTGAAAACGCTAGTGTGGAATTTGTTGTCATCCTTATATACTTTGATATCAAGAAAAGCCAGACAATTATCCTTCTCAACATCAACCGTGAATTTGATATTCGGATGTTTGGAGTTGATGTATTGTAAAAATTTGTCAATATGATCATTAGACTTAAAAAGAAGAAAAGAGTCATCAACATATCTTCGATAAAGTATAGGTTTAAATTCATTAGGGCATTCATTAAGCCAAATTTCTTCATAAAAACACATGAAGATGTTGCTAAGAGTTGGTCCTAAAGGACTACCCATAGCAACACCATCAATTTGTTTATAAAAACCTCCATTGAATAAGAATATTATATCCTTCGTTGATATGTAGAGTAACTCTCTAAAACTTTGCAAATCAAGGCCATGAACTGTTGACGAATTCTTAAACAAAGAATTTAAAATGATTTCTAAAGTCTCCTCTAATGGCACATTAGTAAATAAGCTTTGGACATCAAAGCTTGCCATATGATATAAATTTGCATTAGGAAAATATATATATATTAGGTATATATATATATATATATATATATATATATATATATATATATATATATATATATATTTATATATATATATATATATATATATGTATATATATATATATATATATATATATTTTATATATAAGAAGCTGCTGCATATATTTGTAGAAACATACGTTTCTTCTTTTATATGTCATGGACTTGTCATAAAGAAGGTGTGGTGAAGGTATAGGGTAGTTTTCATTATGAAGAACTGGGGCTCTGGATGAGGGATTATCTGGGTATGGAAGAGATTTGCCTTCCTTTACCTTTTTCATATTTTTTATCATCTACCATGCAGAAGTACCAGTCATCATAGTGCTGTTGACTCTCGCTTTTCATATTCTGGGAATAAATAAAGGCATTGTTTTTCTCTTTGTTCCTCTTTCCCTCCTTTCTCTCAGTTATTTAACTAGAACAAGTATTTT
>JABUQX010068481.1:0-29908 GCA_015478945.1 Trachelipus rathkii | reverse complement strand
GTGCATACAACTTCTTACTATATTTTCGCTTTACCTTCTGTACTTAGATTAAATGGAAAGCTTGTTCAATTCATTTTCACACTTTCCTTCTATATTAGTTTTTAAAAACTAGCATAAAATCTTTAAATTTAGTGTCTTAATCAATTTTTCAGTAAATATTTTCAGGTTCACAATGTTGAATAGAGCGTTCTAATACCTTACTTCTATTTTTGGTTTTAAAATTTCTGACTAATTTAGACTCTCTCATCTGATTATTTTCACCAATTACAATTAATATTATAGTGTACGTTTACAATATTGATTTTTATTCTCACTACTACTTCTTTACAAGATATCGCTAATACTGAAAATTGGGATTTTCTATTTTTGTTCGTATTTTATTAGAAACTTTGGTCCTAATTTTTTATATGACTACTGTGTTGGTACAAATGCAAACTTTCTGTTCCCTTTTTTTTCAGTGTATTCATGTTCGTGGGGTGTATTTAGTTTGACCTCCTTCAATCTCATGTAACAAAGATTGGGCTATTGCACTTTTGAACTAGACTACACTTGCTCATACTCATTTTGCTTGTTCCAATATACTGCACTGATTGTGGTCTATCCTTGGCTACATATTATTCATATATTTTCAAATGTCAGTATTTTAAGAACTTCATGGCTTTAGATATTTTGAAAGCAAATGCTCAATTTTATCTGCCTCTACAAGATTCTGTAATTAATTCACTACAAGTATTTTTAAGGATTATACTTTTGCCTGCTTCTAATGTTACATTTCATCCGCTCTTATTGATAACTTAAGGTCTAAGTTATTCAAGAAAGCATGCCAATAATGTTGCCTTAATTGCTATATTATTTTTCTTGTAGCTATTGCAACTAGTTGTTCCTGAAGAACCCTTAAAACCCCTTCTCTCTCCGCTTCAGTTGTTTCAGTTTCAGTTTCATCTATATTTTCTTATATCGCTCATTTTTTTTCTTTTTTATTATTATGAAAAAAAAATATTAAAATTAAAATTTACAACTCATTCACTTCATTTTATTCTAATAAAAAACCTAAGTAAACTCTATAACCTCATGCGTCATTTATTTCTTATCGTGATAATGTTCTACATATATTCTCCATATATAAAAGTTAATTACCTGTCAATATTTTCTTTATTATTTTTATTAATTGTTTATTTTTGCTATCTTAAAATACTTAATATTTGTGTTGATTGGATGATATTTCCTCACAATCATTGAGCGACAGGACTTTTGTATTCTTATCCAAGACTTCTAATTAGAAAGAAACTTTGTAAAACGATCCAATGAGGAAATCCTGGACATCGAGGTCTGGTAAAAACGCTAGTCTCGAACACATAATGTTTTATTGCTTGCTTAGAGGAACTAGTACTGCGTTCTAAAATAATAAAATTATAATCCAAAAAGGAATAATATATAAAAGTACAAATACTATGCTAAAAGTAACATATATATTACAGATTGTTGGACATTGAAAATATCATCAAGATCGCATAACCAATAAAAAGAATTATCGCAATTTTTTTTTTTAGCTTTATTATATTATTTTATGTCCTTGTTATGCTTTTGTTTTGAACTCATTAGATTGCGTTATACTTTTTTAAATATTATACCACTTTAACCTTCTACATTAATACGTAAAAGAACTAATTACCTTCTAATTACTGATAGTGTTTGGATTTCAGAAATGGCTGAGATTAGAGTGGTGGGGGCTTATATTACTCAATTTGTGGCTTGCTGATCAATAAAGTTGCTTGAAGATGGCTCTATTATCACGATAAAATTCTCTTTTTGTTTTTTCTTCTATTTTGAATTTTAGCTTGCATAGAGTTTCTTTGTTGTCCTCAGTATTCTTCTAATAGCTTCTTTAGTCATATACTAGATTGATTGAAGAATTCAATGCAGTTATTCACCTTAATAGTTTCTTCTCTTGTGAAAATTAATAAGCTTCTAGTGCTGATAGATGTTACATCGTCGTGTTTCTTCACAATGGTCTTTCTAAGGTGTGAATGAAGACCTCACCATTCGGTACTTGCCTCTGTTTCTATTTTTCTCACATGTTACTTGGCAAGTTTGGCAGTTTTTTGTTGCTCAATTAGCCGTTGGAGTTTCTGCATAGCTATATATTTGCTTGCAGTATTCTTCTAATTATCAGTTTTTCTATGTATGGGCTTTCCTTTAGCTTTTACTACTCTAGATTGCAAACCCTTAATACTTGCCCCACCTTGTATCCATATGTTCATCAATTTTATTTCTGCTGTGCAATCCAATTTACTTTCTCTACCTTTCTAATATTTTCGGTCATTTTCTTGTAACCCATATTTATGGCCTCACAAGTACACATTAAGAATGGATTTTCCGGTTTCTTCTATTAATTTTATCTTTGGTTTCCATTTGTTGATGCTTCTTATATTTTAATGGAAATATAACAATATAAATATATATTAATATATATATATTATATATAGTATATATATATATCATATAACGTAATTAAAATTCAGTATTATATTATATATATATTACTTATATTATATATATTATAATATATAGTATATATATATTAATATTATGTATAAAATATATATATATTATATATAGTACTTATATATAATTATAATATATATAATTATAGTATATATATATACTATATATATATATTATAACTATAATATATATATATATAAATATAGGTATATAAATTTTATAATTATATATATAGAATATAATATATATATATATATATATATATATTATATATATTTATTTATATTAGATATAAATATTATAAATATCTATATATATAATATATATATATACTAATATATATACACTATATATGAAATTTTTACAAACTCTTAAATATAATATGATATATATATAATTATATATATATCGTATTTATCATATATACTATATATATATACGTTAATATATATCATATATATATATATATATATAATAATTATAATATATAGTAGATATATATATATATAATATATATAATATTCGTATATAATGATTAATATATATAGTATATAGATATATATATATATATATATTATATATATATATATAGTATATATATATAGAAATTATATCATATATATATATATTTTACTTATATACTATATATATATATATGTAATATATTTTATTATTATTATATATATATATATTATATACTATTATACCTTATAGTAGGTACGCAACAATACATATATATTTATATATATCATACCATTATACTATAATAAATGATATATAGATAAAATATAATATAAATTAATATTATAATTTATAGTATGTAATATATATATATATATATAGTATACTATATACTATAAATATATATATACTGATATATTATATACTACTGTAATATATATATATAAAGTATATATATAATATATATATCTATAATAGGTAGTCTACTAATGAATCAATATTATATAGTATATAGTATATATATAATATATATATATAAATATATACTATATATATACCTATATATTATTATAGTATCTATAATATATATTTATTATTATCTATATATATAGTACTCTTAATATATTACTATATATTTATATATATATATATAAATATATAGTTCATATACTATATTATATATATATTAATATATGATATATATATGTATCTAGTATATAATATATATATAATTTAATCTATATAATATACTATATTAAATATATATAAAGTGATATATATATATATATAACTGTAAAAATAATTATATATATATACTATACATAATATATTCTATATATATAATTAAAAAGATATATACATAAGTATAGCTATATATAATAATATATATATAATATATATATTATAATTAAAGAGATATTATAATAAAATATATATATAGTTAATATATTTATTAATATTCTATATATATCTAATTAATAATAATAAGCTATACAATATATACACTAATTCAGGAGTAACATGTGATATAATATATATATATTAATAATGTATAAATATATATAATAATATATATAGTAATGTAACTATTATATAATTTATATATTATATATTGATATATATATATACTTATTAACTATACAATTTATATTAATATCACTATGTAATTAACATAAAAAAATATATTAATTATTAAAATGATTATATATATATATTAATATACTAATATAAGTTAAATAACCATTTCTATAAAATTAAAATATTATTAGATGATATATATAATGAATATATAATATATATATATATATATATATTATATTATTAGTATAATTATATTATTATTTATAGTTATAGTTATAGTATATATATATATATACAATCTTCATTAATATATATAGAATACGATTATACATTATTTCCTAGATATAATTATATTAAACATTTAATATTATTTTATATATATATATATTATATAAGTATATAATTATTTATATCAGGGAAATTTTATATATATTATTAGTATTAAGATATAAGACATAAAACAATTAAGAAATTTATAATTGAAAAGGAAAAAGAAAATAGAATTTATGTTCTAATTGCTCAGCAATTATTAATATATTACTATAATTGATTATGAGATTAATACTATGATAATATAATATATGTAGATATATATATTATTACTATAAAAACTATATATTATTATATATATTATATATAATATAATTATATATATATATATATATATAATATATTATGTTAATATATATAATATTATATATATCTATATATATATATATATAATATTATATTATAATATATTATAGTATATTATATATATAATACTACTCTATATATATATATATATATATATATATATATATTATATATATTATTATCTTTTTAACTAACATAATAATATATTTTTATATTATGTTATTAATTAATATATATACTATATTATTATATATATATTATATTATAATATATTATATATATATTATTATATATATATATATAATATTATTATTATATATATAAATTATATATATTTTATATATTATATATATATATTATATATATATATATATATATATATATATATATATATATAATACTCATATTAATTAATAATAAAAATATATAGAAAAGTTATATAATATATATATATATATTTATAATTATGAAGTTAATAGAAAACATATATAAGAAATGTCTTGAATATATTATTATAATATATATATAATATTAATATATTATATATATATTAAATATAACTATTATATAATATTAATATAATATTATATATTAATATTTATATAATATAATATAAAATATATTAATATATAAATATCTATATTATATATTAATTATATAATAATATATAATATATACTATATATATATAATTATATATATTATTATAATGATAATAAATTATAAGATAAGTTATTAATAATTTAAATAAATATATAGTCTAAATATCCCTTAGTGACGTTAGACCCAGAGTGTAGATTATTCGTTCAAATTGTATTATTTTATTTTTTGAATTGAACCTTGCAGCATGATAATTGAGTAGCTACGAGATAGAAAGTTAGCATCTTCAGGATTTCCCATATATATATAACTATTAATAGCCCCAATTAAAGCAAAAAAGATTATAAAATACTATATATAATTTTATATTAATGATTATTTATAAAATAAACAAAACTAATTATTGCTTTGTAAGCCATGTTCTATAGTTGCAATTTGAGATAACGGTTTTATATTAATCAATAGTTGCATAACGTAATTATGTAAAATCTTATATATATTTTATAATTTTATAAATCTTATCATTTTTATTAATACGTTTAACAATTTCATCCACAATATAAATGCTATATTTTTAAATAATGTTACCACAACCAAATATATATTAATAACAAATATAAAATACAATATTGGTAAATTTTTAATACGATAGCACCTCATAGCATCCGATTATAATAGTGAACATATTTATTTCTTTTAATAGTCGAAATAAAATGATAAGCAGCTTACAATTAGGAATCGTATTCAAAATACAGTTCAAAGTAGAATTATTCATCAATATATTAAGCTTAATATTTTATATTATATTCTTATATATTATATATTATATATAAATTTTATTATATGTTTTTAGAACATAATTCGAAGAATCAAAAGGAAGACCCGAAAATAATCAATCCTTATATTTATTTTTATTAGTATTTATTAGATTTAATTTTATATATTTTTATTATCATTTAATTTATTCATTATTATTTTGTATTTTAATTATATTTAATTTTTTAATATTAGTTGAATTATTAGATAGGATAAATTTATATTTATTAATAAAATCATTATTATGTATATGTATAGCAAACCTTTCTTAATATAATATATTAATATATTTTATTTATTATCTGATTTATTATTACTATTAATAGTAATATATCATTATTTTTAATATATATATTTTTATATATTATTATTAATAGTAACATTTAAGTCAATATTATATTTAAATATTTTTTTCATTTTTTTTTATACATATTATATAGATATAATTTAAATATTTATTTCAATTTACTTATGTTAATTAATTATATATTATATTATTAATATATATATTATAATTTTTTTTTTTTTTATAAAATTATTGATTTGTTATAAATTTATAATTATCTAAATTATTTATTTATATTATATTTAATTATTTTGTAATTATTATATTATAATTATTTATAATTTAGATTATATTCTATTCATCATTTATTAATTATTAATTTATCTTATAATTTAATATATTTTTTATTAATTAATTTTATTTAATATTTTATAATTAATTATATATTAATTATTATTATTAATAACTTATATAATTTAATATATTTATTTAATTTATAAGTTATTATAATAATACATATTTATATGGTTATTTCTTAGTATTGTATTCATTCAACATATATACTAATAATTTAATTGACTTATTATTTACTCTATTAATTTAATATCTTAATTATTAAAATTTATATTATATTATAGACTATGTTATATCTTCTGATAGTAACTAGTAGGATACCCTTGAAATAATAATCTTTATACTTTCAAATTAAAATTAGGTTTTAGTAGCTTTTTTCTAACTTGATATATTTATAATAATTAGAATAATTCTGTAAATTTGAGAGCATTATTAACTTTCTGGTAATTTATATATTCTTAAAACTTTATTCTAGAAATTTAAAATTTAATATTTTAGCTTTAAACTTATAATATATCTATTAAATAGAGCAAGCACTTTCTTACCATGGTTTTTCTTACTCAAATATAATATATTAAATTTATTTGCTTTTATTTTAATCACCTTTATTCAACTCACGAAATGAAAACTTTAAAAATAGTAACCGCTTCACAAAATAATTATATTTATAATCCCTACTTATTTGCCTGCTTACTTACATCCGTAGTTATTTACGCTAGATAAAGTTTACTATAATGAATGCTTTATTAAGATTTATCACTCTCATACAATCATATTTTCTATTAATATATGACTTTTATTTTATGTTTCATTTTCCTAAAGAAAATTTAGAAGTTTTAAATCATTTATATATATCCGAAACAATAGTGGCCCCGTAATGAACCCTGTCTATTAGTTTTATGGCTTAAATTGGTTTCATCTTAATTAAATATATCACTATTTATGCTATTCATTGCCATGATTGTATTTATCCAATCCTTTCAACCCTCATTACAACATTATAAGTTATAAGTTTCAATAACTATCAATTTACATAACTAAAAAGCTTTCCCAGAACATTATAGATTCATGATTAAGCCAGCAGTCTCAAAATTATTGTACATATTTGCAAACACATATTATTATAAGTTAATCTTATTAATATTCATTTCCCTTTTATCCTCTGGCAATGACAAATCTAACCTTATAGTTGCTATTTATTTTTACTATTTATTACTTTTTATATTTAATATTTTAATATTATCAATATATATAATATATTATGATTAATTAATATAATAATAATATATAAATTATATATATTATTATATATATTAAATTAATATATAATATATTATATATTAATATTTATATACTATATAATATATATATATATATATTAATTATATAATATAGTATATTAATATATTATATATTAATATTGAAATATATATAATTATTATTAAAGTATATATATATATATATTATAATATATCATATTATATAAATATTAATTATATTATTTAATATATATATATTATTAAATATTTAATATATAATATAATTAATATATATTATATAAATATATAGTTATTTATTAATATAATATATATTAATATATATCCTAATATTTTATATAATTATAAATAAAATATAATATATTAATATATTATATATAAATATGAATTTATATAAAATTAATTTAATATATATATATATATATATATTATAATAATTATATAACATTATATTATAATATACTTAATATATAAATAATATATATATATATATATAATTTTAATTATATTTATATAATATATATATTATATTATATATTATATAATATAAATTATATATATAGTATATTTATTATTATATAACTTATATATAATATATATTTAATATTAATCATAAATAGTATTAATAATATTAATACTATATTATTATTATTGGTATATATAGTAATTATAATATATATTATATATATTTATTATATATATATATAAATATAATATTATTATATATATACTATATATATATATATATATATTATATATATATTATAATATATATTTATAATATATATATATATATTTAATTATATTATAAATAAATATTATATATTTTATAAATTATTTTATAATTATATATATTTATATATATTATATATATATATATTTAATATATAATATTATATTAATAATTATTATATAATTTATATTATATATTAGGATATATTATTTATATTATATATATTATATAATATATATATATATATGATATTATATATAATATAATATATTATATATATTATTATATATTATAATATTATAGTATATAATATTTAATTATATATATTATAATATTATATAATATCTATTAATATTAATTATAATATATAAATATATATTAATAATATTATTATATTATATAATATGTTACTATATACTTATTCTATAAATATATATTTTATATTAATATTATTATTAAAATATATATATATAATATTATTATATATTATTTAATTATTATAATATTAATATATATATAATATTAATATAAACCTATATTTTATATTTATAATAATATTAATTATAATATATATATAATATATATACATATATTAATATATATTTAATATATATATTAATATATATATATTATATATATATTATTATATTAATTAATAATTAAATAATATTATAATATTTAATATATTATATATATATATTATTAATTTGCTACGTATTAATTAATTAGTGATGTTAAAACTCTTATAAGTAGATGTATTTATCTTTTTGTTTACTAACCGTATGTAATAAAAAAATTAAGTATTAATAATATTTAAAACTTAATAAATTCATTTCAATATATTATTTATTATTATAATTTATTAATAGTGTAAATAATTATATTATCTAATTAATTAATAAATAATTAATAGTAATTAATTAATTTTTTTTATTATTATTAATATATATTAATATAAATTATATTATAATTAATGAATAGATATATATATTATTATTATTTATATATAAATAAGATATTATAATTATTTAAACTTGGTATAATAATTTGTAAGTGTTTATAATAACGGTCGAGTTATATCTTTTTAGTTTTTAAAATTACAGGATATATTATATCAAAGAATCTATAATTTACATAAATATTAAAGATTTGCATCATTAAATATTAAGTAAATTGAATTTCAAAGCTATACATAAATAGTGTGATAATTAGTAAAAGACATACAGGCCAAACATTCATTAGAGGGATATTCCACTTCGCTAGTAAAATCTAAATAATGGAAAATTTGTCCTATTAAGATAAATTTATTTGAATAAATTCAATAACCGCTTTCAGTTTCGAGAAGTAATCAATACTAAGGTAGAGGAGCAACAAAATAAAGTTTAACGGATTCAATAATCAATTAACATTTGTTACCAAATACATTAACATGTAAATCTTTCTTCAAATCATAATGTAAACTGTTGTTTGTATAAATGGTTTATACATACCTGCTTAATCTAAAGAGCTATGCTATCACAGCTAACCTAAATAATCTAAATAATCTTCTTGTCTACTAATATATTGACTATTTTGACCGATATCATCTTTTACAAAAAAAATAAAGCTATACTAAGTTATTAAATAAGGGCTCGTTTGAACTAGAATTGAGTTTTACACCCCCCTAATATTATCCGATTTTTACGCAAAGTTGATCAATCTCTCAAAGTTTCACATTATGTATAAATAAGATATTGTTATATATAAACCAATGACTCTTTATGAAAAATCCGGTTGCGATATAATCTCAGAGGGGTAGTTTTAAGAGTTCACTTGGATATCGAACGCACGGGCAATGAGGGTGTAGGTACACCTCCGACAAACTCTAACTATTATTTTTAATCAGTACACGTTAATGTAATTATATATTTTGTGAGGTACCACACTAATTATTTAATAATACTATAAATTCTATGGGAAGTTACAGAGGAATATCTAAAAAACCGACATTTGATAGCACTTCTGATAATTTCGAATATCCCTACCAAGAGTAGATCCTTTAATAGTGTTATTTAGGGTATAATACGTAAAATCAAATCGGTGTTCAAAATTTTGTTTTTAGGGTATACTCTATTTAAGAATTTTAATATTAAAGTATATCTACCATTCAATACATACGAGGATCAGATAATCTATAACCGACAGCCATGTTTTTCCAACCTTACTTGACCATACTAAAATACAATAATTTGATAATACATATATAGAGGTGGAACAACTCTCTTAATCTAGACGTACATTATATCTGTTACTAGGGGAAAATAAATCACGAAAAATCGGTTATTAGCAACCAAATCTCCAACTGGGTCGACTTTTTTGAATACTTTGTTTTCCTCCTTTCTGTATTGGGCTCCGAACACCCCACAACCGAGCGCAGATTATTCGTACTCAATACAATATCATCGATATTCAAATAGGCAACATAAAAATAAAATCTCAATAATTGTGAAAATTCTGGAGAACTTACTAGTTTGCAATAATCACATTCTGGTGATAATTTGCTCTCGCATGTATTGTGTGTCCTAATTATACTATAACACATCCACATAGAAATATGCTTAGGAGCTTTTAATCATACTGCTAAATTTTTATTTTTAAGTTCTTAATTGAAATAGTTATATATAATCAATTTCAACTATTACTCACTAGTGTTTGCAATGATGGGCAAAACATTAAACACATACACCATTTACACACCTTCACACAACCAACCCGCCACTGTGGCTTCCTTTAATTCCAGTTGGGAGTTAAGTCACGAAAATTTGAATGTAAAGGGAGTCTTTTGGAGGTTGTCACCATATCTTTAATAACATTTTTACCTTTCTCTGGAAAAAGTGACGCAGTTTTTAGTCTTGATTGGGGATACCCATTAATATAATTAATTCTAATAATCAATATAATGAAATTATCATTTGTGGAATTGGAAATGATATATTATATATAAAAATTAGAAAGATATATCTATATAGAATGTATTAATTAAATAATGTAGTAATAATAATAATATATAAATTATTAATAATTAAAGATGGATAATTAATTATAAATAATAAATAATTAAGTAATAAATTAATAGATAATAAGATGTGAATATTAGGTATAAAGAGATATAGCATGTGTAGTATTTACAATAATTCTCAAATATAATTTTTTAATAATAAAATATTGAAATACTATTAACGATAGTTATAAATATTAAAATTAATAGGGAATCAAGAAAATAAATTAAGTATAAATAAATAAAATATAAAAAATTAAAAAATATAATCATATATATATATATAAAGCAATTATTCGAATACTATAAATAAATAATTTAGATAATATTTTATATAATCAAAAGTTCATTATATCAAAATTTTATTTTAGAATAGATTATTAATTATTTTATTACTGGATTAAATAAACTGAATAAATTTAAAATGCAATTTATCTATAATTGCAAATTAGAAAAAACATAAGCAAAAATATATAAAAAAAATATCATGAGATACAAAGGAAAATATGAATCTCACAGCCCGGCTACAGTTAACGGACTTCATGTGTACTATGCATAGAATAATTGTTAGTGACACATTGAGATAAACGTGATACTAGATAGCTCTTATATAGAATAGTTAAACTCTTTGCTTATCTTAGTATTAAACCTAACTGATCTTTATGAGTTATGTGTGTAAACTGAAAGGGTGGTAGAATTCCAAAATTTGCCGTATAGCAGAAAAACCGAGCCAAATAGTGAACTTTCTTGAATCCGATATTACCATACCTGGAGACCATTACAATCTCTTTTAATTCTCATGGAGCGCACCTCGAAATCTGAGTGAGATTCAGTATATGATGAAATCACTATTCCGAATATCATTAGCCTCGAAAATTTGTAACACCTAAGAAGCTTGGTACAAATTCGGAATTTGACTTTGAGCCTGGATTCGATGAAGCCCTGAAAATCGGAAGTGAATGACTATCTGTAGTTCCTGGATACTGGATTATGAGTATAACGATATGTTTCCTTAAGATCAGATTAGGATAATTGAGTAGCAGATTGAATACGAAATTCCATGCAGTTTTTAAGATTTCAGATTTATAGTAACCTTGGAAATTTATTTGCATCAATACACACAAGAAATAAGGAACATGTAAGAACTACCAGGAGAAGAATTATAGAAATATTATTAGTAGCACAATCAATGCCATTAGCGTGTGCGAGAAATTAAAATTTGAGGACAGCTAGTAAAAACGAATAGGATTCCTGTAGGAATATGAATTGAAGACCTTGAACTTCCTCTCAACGTTGATATATATGTAAGTGATGTATCTAGTTAATCCCTAAAAAACATAAGCCCCGTCATATTCGAGGTAGAATTGAGGCCTCCGATAGTGGTGGTACACTGGTACTATTCATTCCAAAAGAATAAGAGTTGGGTGGAACGTGCCTCGAATTGTTTGGAGCCTCCAAATCGAAATTGTTGAAGCCTGAATGTTTGTGTATGATTTATAACATTGAGGTGTAGAAAATGGCATAAAAAAAAATCTCACTTAGGTTGTTTGCCGAAGTGTTTTCCCTGCTGCTAAATACTGGTATACTAATTGAAACGAATTATTATTATTTCAGTAGGTTGTATTAACCGTATTCCGAGTCCCTGATCAGAAATCGATACACAAAAAAATACTTATTTGTAAGAACATTTTAATCAAAACAGAGTCGGTGATACCGATTTATAACTCACTCTCACAGGTCTGCTAATACAATATTATTAATAATAATACATGTGAGAGGAGAAGACGAGAGAAGAGAACGAATGAGATAAGAAAGCAAAAGAAAGACGAGCAGGGAATCGGAAAGAGAAGAAGAACCGAATGGAAAATAGACAGCAGAAAAGAAAGAGAGAAGTGAAAGGGAAAGGAGAAGTAGAAAAACCACCATATCCTGTCAAAATAAGGAGGGATTTTTTATATATAAAATAAAATAAAACGAATTCATTAATTTCGAGTAGTTGTAATTTTAACCAATTCCGAGTCGAATCGAATTATAGCTATCCCAAATTCAACATTGTAGAAATATTATCTGAAGAGTCGGATTACTTATAACTGATCTATACAGGCCTGCTAATAGCAATAATGTAAACAGAGGAGAGAGAGAGAGAGAGAGCGATGAGAGAAGGAGGAGAGTAGAGAGCAGAGAGAGAGAGAGAGAGAGAGAGAGAGAGAGAGAGAGAGAGAGAGAGAGAGAGAGGAGAAAGAAGACACGAGAAAGAGAGGGGAGAGAAAGAGGAGACGGAGCGAGTTCTTCACAATAAGTTACCAGCGTCAATTTTGGTGTGAAATTAATTTAATTATAAAAAAAGTAATTAGTGAACTTTGGTTTATGATCTAGATACACTATTCATTATATTAAATCTTATTATTTAAGAAACTTTTTGAAATTTTCTTGAAGGCCACATTGCTCGGATATCTTAATGACCGCACTCCTAGTGTCTGCATACAACACTCCATCAACATTTCATTATCGAATTTATCCAGTATCTTAATGAAGCATTTCCTGGTAGAAGGTTAGGTTTGCATGCTCACATGAATAGACCGTTGCACTTTTATCCATATTTTTATTAAATAAATTTTTTGGTGTTTTCGGTTGCTTTGAACAGGGCTGAAAACAATCCCTGATCTACATTGGAAGATCTAGTAGAGTGTGAAATGGTACATACGTTGCATACCAAGAAATTAGGAAGATAGTCAAAGATCTATGTAAAAAAGTAATAAGGCTTATATTCCTTAAGATATCTATGCAGAAAATGAACGTTTTGCACGTTTCCAATGAGATAATGTAATAAGCCTTATTTCAAAATATAAACAATGTATCTTTAAAATTAAAAATGTATTGGGTTGCACAAACGTTTTGTTTAGCATTTTAGTTTTATATAAATCTCTCCCTAGCTGTTGCACAACTACCTGTTGCACACCAAAGCTATCTTCCAGAGCGAACAGTTTCAAGAGTTTGTTGAGCTGCTGATTTTAAGTTTTGATGAAAATCTAAGACAACCAATCGATTTGAAGAATTTCAAGCTTACTACCACATTCCTACCAAACAACTGTTATGATTTTGCAACCTGTTTACCCTCTTGTATGATATATTTCACTCTAAAACATATTTTGAGTTGTTCGCTTTGATGTGTCCTCGCCTTTAAGAAAACTAAGCTAACATCCTAAATGGAATTTTTCCCAGTACCATTAATGGTGATCGAGAAGCAATCTCGTTTTTGAGAACTATTTTCATTATGGTGTGTGTTTTTAACTATAACCATGTGTCGTATTAGTAGTACCTATAAATACTCCTTTATTAGTAGTAACTACATGTTCGTATTTCTATATCTGCTATATACTTGTTTAGTTAAGAATAATTATGCTAATATACTGACTAATACAAATCCTTATTTCAACTTTAAATTATGTAATTAGTAAGGTAAAAAGCTAATCAGTTATAATATAAGTCGTATTTTCTAATATCTTCTGATTACCTCAAGAGTTTATCCTTAGGATAATATGTTTTATTGTAGCTTTGGTACCAATAATGCTTGCATAACCTAATAGTATGTAATATAATTATATTTAAATATAAGATTTTTAAAGCTTTAATTACAGATAATAAACTTTTGTTATGTAACATAATTTCTATTCAGCTAGTAAATATATTGGTGATATTAAGAAGTAAATAAGGATCATATAAATGAATTGGACTTAACGAATAATAGTAGCCCTCGATATCATAATATGTTATTTCAAATATTCAATACTCATCTTTAAATTATTGTAATAAATTACTGCTTTTCAGTGAGTTGTTAAAGTTAGTAGATGACTAAGCAATAGCTATATCAATTTACTGTTAAGTCCAAAATAATTATTATCTTATTTATATTAATTATATATAGTTATATTGTTATATGTACTGTATTTTATGTATATACATAGCTTACTATTAGTAATATATATATATTATACCTAGAGTGATAATAACTTTGTGTGTCTATATATACCCTTGGAATGAATAATATATACTACGCAAGAGAAAATCTCATTCCTAAAGCTGTACATTTTTGTAAATATAAGTGTAATTTCTTGATTAAAGATAATATATTATAGATTATTCTCTATGTATATATCTCTAATTATTAATAAGATTTTATATTTTACTACCTAGTGCTAATTTGATAGTCATATGTGATTTCATTTAGTTTATTGGTGAAAATATGTTGAAAGTAATTCCAAAATTTTCGACCTCACCCTTGGAATGCTTTAAATTATCATAAGAATTTTCTTATATTCACTAATTATGAATTTATATGAATATTCTATATAGGACAGAAATTCGTTACTGTAAAGTAAACATTGTTTGATAGCGTTTCAACTCTCTCCAGTTCCCATTTGATAGCCATATATTCGGATACTAGATCCGGCATATATGCTAATGTAATTAAACTCGCTTCAATAATTCTTTACGATTTTCGTGCATTAGCTGTCACATAATCTCGGTCTATATTATAATATAGAGTATTAGATTTATTGATTTTATTTTTGTAAATATATTTTCATATTTAAATTTGATGTTCAATGTGTATCAGTAGTTTTGATGCCCTAATAAAGATTATGTTTTGCAGCTAATTTACTCGTTCCTGATTTATATATATGTGTGTAAACTAAGTATCTCTCTTCTTCCTCAAAACTTGACTTCTTTTTTTTATAACAATCTAGAGGCTATACTATAATAAATCCACGAATTAATACTGAATATATACTATCCATATGCATGGCGCGCTATAATACCTAATAATCTGTTATGACAAGCCAAGTGTAATTTATCTCTATGTATAAGAGAATATTTTATTATGGTATTAAAGATAACTTACTTATTTCTTAAGGCGGTTTCTTCCTTCATAAGGTTCTCATTAATCTCTCCTTTATGTTTAACTAATATAATAGTAAACTATTATATATTTTTTACTCACGCAAATTACTTTTGGTTCCTCTAAACATAATTTCTTTTAAGTTGAGGTACTATGATATAAGAATACTTATACATATCGAAATATACGTTATAAGCGATATCATAATATACAAGGTATCTCATTGTCTATAATACTGATATAAGATAGTAATATTCATTATTCGAGTGCTCACTAGTGACAGTAAAACTTACTCGTTTTTCATAAGTGCGCTGCTATCTAACATATTTTTATATGTTTTCAATTGCATGTGTTTTTTTTTTATAATATATCATATATATATTCTTCTTGATGAATCATAATTTCTTCAAAATAGGATAATGGAGGTATGTTATTTTATATATAAACATATTTTTACTGGTACCAAATAATCTTATATAATATGTATGCCATAACTTCTCATTATATTATCTCGGCAGTAATAGTAAGTAATATACTTATATGTTGTTTCCTAACCGAATTTATACTGTTATAACTTATATATAAATATATGTTATATATATGGCTTATTTCAATCTATTCATCTGTTTGCATCTATTTTACAAATTTTTCTTATATATATAAGGATAGTAATACAAAGTACCTTCTATCTAAAATCTGCTGGTTTTTACGTTGGACTACAACAATAATCCCCCTTTTATGCTTATGTGTACTAGTTATTTTTTTATATTAATAAATCTAATTATCCCTCTATTTTGGATATAATATTACCACATCTATGTATCTCATTTATTGTGTATCAGGATTCGTCATTTATTTTATCTTAAATTGTCTATATATAGCTATAATCTGATGGTTCTGTGTAACTACTAACGTTATAGGTAAGCGCTACATATGTATTAGCATAGCTTCATGGTTTTGAGCTAGAAATATGGCTGCGCTTTTAGCACTTTTCACATAATATCACTCAAACTAAGGAAAGTGTTTGCTCACACGGAAACTCCCTGCTTTGGTTATCTGAGTGTATTTGATAAAACCGTACACTCGCAGTGATGATTTAAAAAAATAACGGATTGAAATGACATCCAATTATATAATATTAATTCACTTTAGTCTAAAAAATATCAGTAAGATTAGCTTCGACACCCGTACAGAAAAATTTCCCTTGTGAGTTCACTTATGTTTATACTAATACTATATACTATATGGAATATATACCTATATATAATTATATATATAATAATTATATATATATAATTATATCATATTAATATTAATATATTAATATATTTATATATCTATATATATATTAGATTAATATATACTTTTATTAATACTATTATATAATATATATTATTTTATATATATTTAATTAATTATAATATTTATATAATATTATATATAATATATTGATTATTATATATATATATAAGTATATATATATATTTATATAATATATATTATATATATATTATATATATATATATATACGTATATATATTATTAATATATAAACTATCCACTATAAAATACACAAAATAATGAAACACTATTACATCCCGAAACTGTAGTATACGAGTAAAATATAATATTGTATAATAATCAGAATGATGCTATCATGCTGTGAAATACTAATAATAGGTAAAATGGGATTAGTAAAGGTTACATGTTTCGATAACGAGTATTATACTTATGTTTTTTTCAACAGTTATTTTAAAATAAAACGTAATATTTGTGCAAAGCAGCATAAAACACTATCATTCTTTTATAATTACATGTCAATTATATATATTTATAGTAAGTACAATTAATTTTCATATAAGTTAATAATTTAGAACCTGACAAAATATAAATTAATATCATAACTTATACCTGCTACTAATAAAATAATTTAATCCAACTTATAAAGTAACTTAGAAAAGAACGAAACTTCTAGATATGTTTTCTCAGCTGTTACTATAAATGTATAATTTATAAAAAAGTATTTTAAAAATCTTACTTTATTACTTCGGGATATATAATATATATATATATAATATAATTAATATATAATATAATTATTATTATATTATATAATATAGTATATATATATTTAGATATATTATATTATATTATATATATATATTATATATATATAATATAATATATATATATAGATATATATTATTGTTATTAGAATATGATATGAAATATATATATATTAAAATATATTTATTAATATTAATTATTTATTAACGTATTTTGAGTATTTAAAAGCTCTTCATATACTTATATTATAATATATATAATAATAGTATATATAATTAAATTCCATACAATTTTCTTATAAAAAAATAAAAAATATATAATTTTATTTATTAATCAGCACCTTTTCTAGCTCATACCTCTACACAATATAGCTAATATATTACTACACTAGTACGTATCCATACTCTGTTCCATTTCGTCTAGTACGTTAATACTACATACAGTTATCTCTCTATAGATTCATAGTGACACGTTTATGAGACAGACCAGACTTAGTCAGAATAATATTATACTATACGACCTACAAGAGGGAATATTATTGCATCTCCGACTGACCTTAATTCCCTACCAAGGTTACAAAGTGTTTGTGTTGAACCACTCCCTAAATAGAGGACGTTGATACTTTATTGCATCACGATATAATTTGTATATAAATATTATGGAACTTCATAAGAGAATAGGATTTTTGACTCGTAGATTGGTGAGACCAAGTGAAAGCAATTTTTTAGTTTCTTTATCAATTTTTTTTTCAGCTAGTAATTTTAATAAGGGAATGCGTAATATATCTTCTAGTCAATAATTCGAAAGATCATTAATTTGAACTTCATGAGTATTAAAATTTTAAAAGCATAATCTATATTTTTAAATATTCTCGTTACTTCAATATATAATATAATAGGCTCAATTTTGAAAATTATATCTGTGAAATCATTTTGTGAGAAATAAAAGTGCAACTACTTGGAAAGATCAATAGACTATGAAAAACAGAATTTAAATATCATAGTTTGTTATAATTATAGATCGGTACATATTAAGTATATGTTTAAAAGAAACTATCGTCGCAAAACATTTATCAAGAATAACAGTTAGGATAAGTTTATAAAGAAAATTACATACGACTTTTGAGCTAGGTGCTTTGGTGTATTTTAGGATATGTCTATATACTTTTCAGGTAGATTTAAATCAAACCACCATTATATTCTATAATATATTATATTATATATATATATATTATATACTATCATGTTAGGTTTACATATCTAGACACATACTCACTCAAAAAAAAATAATATAAAAATATAATATAATTATTATAAAAAAAAAATAATAGTTATATAATAAAGAAAAATGAAAAAAGAACACATAAACAAACAGACAAAAAAACCAAAATGTGTGAGTAAATTATAGAGTGTATATATTACTGTGCCATAGTGACCTAAATTATTTAAAACTTTGATAGTATTATTGAATCGCTAAATAAAAATAGTTTTAATATAATACTAACATATAATTATTTATCAAGTAAATATGCTATACCAAAATTGGTTTCAAAAAAAGATTTCAAGAAATACTTTTTTAGATGAAGTGACTAGGAGTACTCGTTATTGGTAAATATTTTCACTAGAATTTAGTATAAATTAAAATAAAGAAACGTATATTAAATGCAAAAAGAATAAATAAAAATATTTATATTGAATAATCATTACTAAATAAAGTATTAGTGGACAGCATAAATAAATCTTATATTAAAATATATAATTTATATATATAATGTGACCTAATAATATCAAATATATAGTACGTAAATATTAGTTTACTAGTAGGACCTAAAATACCCCATAGAGTTTGAAGAATACACTTATAAAAAAATTCTGTTATAAGATATATAATATAAGTCGAAGGAATAATAAAAATAAACTAATCTTAAATAAACTAGCATATACATTAAATATACTGAAAACTTTATATAGTAGTTAAGTGATAATCAGGATAATATATGGTATACGGTAGGTGGTTGAGGATGAGAGGTATTATGGTTTAGTGAATAAAATAATATAATATACATATATATATATTATATTTATTTTAATCTAAAATATAATTAAATGTATCCATTTTTTCTTCACCCAAAAAAGCTAACGTAAATTAACGGTACCAATAAAGCGATATCTTGCTTCTCATTTTATTACAATAAAGGATTAAAGAAGTGTGTACTTACACAAATCTGAAATACCGATCTCTCTATATATGAAATCTGAACACCAGCTATTATAAAAAATTAGGGTAAACCATTGATACATACTCACAGCTTGTATATATCACACAATAATCCTCGATAACTTACTATTCATGGACAAAACTAAGCTAAGACCAAACTTACAATTCAATATCCCTAAAAGTATATCATAGTACATATAAATCCATTAACTCAAATAATAATAATAATAATAAATTAAGTAATAATAATAATATAATTAACTTATAAATAATAATATAAAGTAATAATTAATTTAATAATAATAATTAATAAATAAAATTAATTTATATAAATAATTCATAATACTTTAAATATAATTGATTACTAAATAATAATAATAATAATAATAAATTAATAATAATTAATATTATAATAATATAATAATGAAATAATATTAAATAAAATAATATAATAAATTAATAATATTAATAATAATAATAATAAAATAAAAATAAAAAATAAAAATTAGTATAATATAAAATAAAATAAAATAATATAAATAATATAATTAATAATAATAAATAATAATATAATAATGTATTTAATGACAAAATTATAATAAAGATAATTAATAATTATAGATATGATGAATAAGTAATTATATATTTGATAAATAATTAAAATAATATTAAATATAATATATTTGTATATTTTTAATATTAATATTTATCTTTTATTTCCTTTGACCCGATATAAAAAGTTCAAAAATATCCTACAATTTTTGTCAAAATAATATACACAATATTATTCAACATGCAATTTACAAAATACTACTATAAAAATAATAAATATTATATAACTCAAATAATTAGATATACGTAAGGAAGGAAGTAAAATAATGAAGATAGAATATTTCATACAAGATGTTTATATAATGTCAGATTAACAAGGTGTATGCATTTAATCAAAAAATTATTATAATCAATAATAATAAATTTAATAATTAATAATAATACATAATAATAATAGTGAATACATTTATTTGACTTAGCAAAAGGTTATGTCAGAAAACGAGGTATATATATTAATAATATAGTATAAATACGTAGTAGTGGCCAGGAGAAGTAGTTTGATGACTAGTATACTGAAGAAGTCCGGTAAGTGATATAGGGCAACCTAATAGTGGAAGACACGGTCTAAGATATAATGAAGGTACCTCTCTGTATATAATACTAAGAGATTCGCTGAGCGGAAGTAACATCATAATAGTAACTATTTAATCCTAGTAATACTATTTTTGTAAATAAATAGCGAGTCTTGAAAGATACGTATAGAATATAGATATGCTGTGAAATATAAAGAGTAGAATGGTATGGTCCCGTAGTATACTGACAGGTATCATCAATTAGAGCCTTCCTTGATATAGGGAGATATGAGGATATATATATTAAATATGTAATAAATAAGTATTAAAAATATGTATAAATTTTTTAGACAAAGTTTTTTTTTTATATAAGTACTTTCAACCACTACTATATAGCTGATTAATCATAGAGATGACATAACAAAAAGAATTCAGAATAGGTAATTATAGAAATAGATAATTTAAATTGTCATTAACCGGAAAAGAAATGGAAAATAATCTAGAAATATTTTGCATACAATATAATGATATATATGTTTAAAAATAGAATTCAGACAATATACGTGTTATTTTCGAATTTTCAGGTATACCTATTGTATATATGTAACTATAATATGTAACTATTGGGTAAATTAAAATATGTAACTTAAAAGTACATTAAAAATAGAATATTATTATAAAAGTAATAAGCTGTATATATTAAATAAATAACTATGTGAGTAGCTAAATATAGGCTTTTGTGTATAGGCTATATAAGATACTATATACCTCATATATAGAGAAAAAATAAGATTATAAAAAAAAGTATAAACTTTCCTATCCAACAAATAATTTGAATTATTTCAGAATCTCACGTGTGAATCTCGCTCCTCTTTCGTTGATGATTTTAAAAAGGTTCTTATCTTTTAAAACAGTAATAAAATTTGATAGGATATTTATACAAAGAAAATGTATATATATATATAATAATATATATTCATATATATAATATTAATAGTATGACCTCTTCAAAATTGCGTAACCCTATTAATGTAACTTGGAAACTAGTTTTATATATCATTTATACTCAAAATTTTTACTATATACCTAATGATTAGATAATATAATTAAATTATAATTTAATATATAAATATTTACTATATTTACTATATTATCTATATCATATAATAAATATTATATACTATATTATATATTATATTAGCTTACCCTAATGTGAAGTACTATTACTTCTGCATTCTTCAGATTCTTAGACGTTACATTTTCATAATTTTTCTTTTTATTTCCTACTTTATTCTATCTTTTCATTAACAATTATTTTTCATTATACCTATTAAGATCTATCTCTTTTACAACGTTATTACTGACAAAGTTTTGCCTTTAATTCTAACCTTATTTCCTTCTTCTCGTGGTTAACATTTAGCCTTCCTAATGTTTTAATCTATAAATTAATATAAGTTTATTTAAAGAGCTCCGTATATCCATATTACAATGGTTCTTTATTGTCTCTCTCTCTCTCTAATAATATACCACATACGCACACACTACACTTTACCACACATAACGAACACATCCATCGGTCAACACAGTCAATCATCAGCATCTATACGTACGATCACAACAGCTATTTATTATAATGTATTATAGTGTAATAGTATAAAGATTAAAGGTTAATATGTTTTATAGTGTAATTTACTTATATATCTTAGATATTAAAATGTATTATTGTGTAATTTAATTATTTATATATAATTATGTTTAAAAGGTTATAGTGTAAATTCTCTCTCACTCCTTATGTTAATTATGTGTTTTTTATGCTCTCACTCTCTCTATAAATGATTCTCTATGATCTGCAAGAATGAGAGAAGAGTGTGTATTGTGAACAGTTTCGATATTTTAAAATGAATAACAAAAAATCTGTGTTATGATAGCTCTTGATATTTCTCAAGTCATATTATACTAATAACATAACAAATTAATATATAGATTAGAGTTAAAATTTATTATATGTAATTTATGTATTATAGCTTATACTGTTTAATAATAGTATATTAATAGTGTATATATATATATATATATTATATATATATATATATATAGATATACTATATTATAGTATATAGTATATAGTATATACATATATTAGATATATATTTATGATCAGTCACACAATTTCTGTATTTTATTAAATTGTGTAAATTAATTTACATATATTTATTAAACATAGTTTTATTGATTATAATAACTGTTTCGTAAGGTGTATGAAGATATATGTATGAAGATTAGGTTGTATGAAAAATAAGCACCCCTAATAAGTATTAGTATATATGTATATATATTTTATATATTATATATATATAGGTTCATTTAATCGTTTTAGATACCTATTAAAATACATCTAATTAATAACATGAGAGCTCTCATAATATATAATTTAAAAGATAATCTAATATAATTCTTATTAATTAATTAACAAAAAAATTTTAAAACTTTTGTAAAATAAGAATAATATAATAAATTAATAAATTTAAATAAATAAGAAAATATGAAACTATATTATTTATTAAAATATTAAATAATATATAATAAGTATAAATAAGATACATTAATATAAATATTTTAAATATAATAAACTATAATTAACAATAATTAATTATACCTATACTTTACTCTTATTATATAACGGGCGACTACGTTATGATGATTGAGACTAAATAGAAGCTATGCTAACCTCCTATGGTTTTAACATTACTAACCTAGTTAAACAACTTTCCCAATGGAATTTGTTTTAAGTATATGTGCTATTTTGTAAGTCACTTCAAATTATACTTTAATACATATTATACTAATATACATTAATAAATGAAAATAATTAATATAATATATATTTTTATTATTTGATTTTTTTATTGTATAATAGAATAACCAAATATGTCTTAATATATATCATAATTACTTACAATAACAATAAGGTTCATAATTGAAAATGAACTTAAATATAGTATAACAAAGTAGGGTATTTTATATACATATATTATATTTTTAAAATTAATTAATAATAAATAATAATATAATAAAATTAATATTAATAATTATTAAATATAAATCTACTAATTACTATTTACTCTCTCTTCTCTTATCTCGACTCAGATACTTAGTTTTACTGCGCAAAATGTAAGGAAATGGGCTCACTATGGACATTACTCTCTAGCAGCCCCCCACAGCCAACACTACTTGTAATATTGGCTATGTTATAAAATCCCCCTACTCACCCCATCCAATTTACATTCGTTGTTGTAAATCGAGAATCAGTCTCATGAAGCCTAAATATTGAAAATTGTATGTATATTATATAAAAACGATTCTAAACCTTTTTCCAACATTGAATTTTCGAAAGCTTGACCGGATTAAGACTTTTGTGAGTGCTAATAGCTCTTTGATGTTTAAATTCGAACTTAGGTATCTGTACAAGAAGATACTGAGAGAACTCTTTTTATTTGGGCGAAGAAAAAGTGTTCTGCAAATAGCCATGGAAGCACGTGTAACTGTGTCATTACCTAAATCTTCCATCGTCGCAGCTCGCTTGTCTGCTTTGCTTGAGAAGCACGAACAGAAGTCAGCGTGGATTGTGTGTGCTCGGTATAAACTATTGAGTTAACCGATGTTTATCTTTCTGAGAACAAGTAACATACTAGAAATTTATGGATAAGCCTTATATATAGTATGGTCTGTCTAAGGATTGACAACCCGTAATTATAACTTGTGATTCAAACAAGTACGTAGTCCTCTCATATTAAAGCAGCCTCTGCACAGTGAAAAAGTTTCACCGTCATAAAGATCCAAATTCAGATAAGATTATCACACGATTTTTGTGGAGAAGAAAAAGAAAAATTCAAATTATATATTTTCAAAATCAAAATATAAGATACGAATTTCAATAATATAAGACTTCTTACTAGTTATACCCTTTGGAATAAAACTTTTCGCAAGTTGATGCAATATTTATCAATATTACAAATATGTAAAAAATCAATTTTTATATTTCAAAACTTTGATGTACCACCTACTCCCTACACTCCTATATAATAAATAACTATATAAATATTTATCATATAATATAGTATAATAATATATCTATAATAAGTTATATATAATATATTATATATATTATAGTTATACTACTTTATAAATATATATATTATCTATATTTTATTATTTATATATTGAATATATATTTATCTATACTATATAATATATATCGTATAATATTATATTATATAGTTACTTAATTATATATATATATATTTTATTTTTATTATACTATACAATATATTTTCAAATAATTAGTTGAGAATCTAAAAAATAATATTATAATAACCTAATATAATATATTTAATATTACTTAATATACTATAATTATATGCCATAAAAATTATTCATATTTATATTGCTTATATCTTAAGGTGAGAAATGGTAATTAATCGAGAGAGAGTCTCAATGTTTATTAATCACATTATCCTTGACAGTGCTTTAGGGTCGCAACTTCGGTGCAGCATTTGTAACTTGCGACGTTTCTTGTCAGGCCCTAACTCATTTTAACATCTTTACTCATTTGAAGTCATATCTACTGATAATTATCTGCTTTACCAATCTTTATTTTTCATCGCACGCTCCACATCGCGTTTTTTTTTTATTTATTGTTTCTTTTGTTTTCGTTTCTTCTTCAACAATAGCGACTTTATCGTTGCTACCATTTTTGTTGTATATCTTCTTCCCGGTGAGTTCCGATGTTTGGAATCTATGATCCCAAAAGGTTAAGGGTGGTGATCCCCTTTTCGCACTATCAAAGCAGCCTTTTTGGCCCCTTACTCTAATTATCACTTTCCCCTATTTATGTAGGTTACGGTTGTTCGATACCTCTTTCAAACTTCGCTGACCCTGACTGTGTGGTGTTCCTACTTGCGCACTGTTAGAAGTTTTCTCGCAAGCTCCGCTCCACAATATAGGAGTGAGGGCTGAACCCCAAAACTTGAGATTTTGGTAGATAGATGAAATTTTGTCGAGTATATAATATATGCAAGAGTGAGAGTGTAAAAGTATTCGGGGCTTGTGTAATTTAGCCGTGCGTGTGCGTTGCCATGTTTGCCTTACCGAATAGTAAATAAATGTAAACATTAAACACCATAGTGCGCAGTGGATTGCATGTTACACGTTTTACAATATGTTATCGTTTAAACATCTGTATATTTTTTGAATGACTAATATTATATAATTATATACCTAAGTATTACATCTAACATTATATTATATATATATATGAACATATTATATTCAAATATATATATACTGGTATTTTCGTCATAACCCTACTATCAACAAAAGTATGACAGCATTTTTACCTACATATAATACTTACCACAAATAATATATAATTTATAGATATAGTAAATATATTATAATATTATTTTAAGTATATATAATATAACAGGAGAAACACAATAAATGTGCAGATATATAAATTTTATAAATCCCCGACAGGAAATAAACCAAAAAATATTACAAAAACCATGAACTAGACTTTCGAGAGGAACATACCGCATCTCCTCATTCAGGCCCGTAACTAATCGTGCAAATGTGAATAAAGTTACGAGCCTGAATGTAGAAAAGAGATATGTCCTTTTAAAAGTCTAGTTTGTGATTTTTTAAATTTTTATTTTGATTTATTTCTATGGTATTCATAATGATATATAATATTACTATATATATAATAGATTATATGTATATATTTTACTAAATAGTATTAATATATAAATATATAGAATATAATAAAGAATATAGGTATGTAGTTTGTAATGTATTATAAAGTAATAATAATAAATTATATAATATAGTTTTTTATATGTTATTAGTTTTGGCTTTAAATTATATGATGATACAGTTCTAAATCGACTTCAAGCCCGAGAAAGCAATTAGCACTCCTCGCGAGCGAGGAGGATATGTATGATGAACCCCATAATGAATATAGAAATTATTTCACCAATATTTAGAAATATCATTTAAAAGAGGCGCGCTAAGAGAAAGGTATGTGATCATTATTGTTGTATTTCTCTCTAGTACCTTGTTCATTGTACGGTTATTGATTATTGAAAATTATAACTGATATACTATAAGAAAATAATAAAGTAGATATAGAAGTTGAAATACGATATACTAGATAATATATATGTATAAATATAATAGTAATTATATAATATATATAATATATATACTATAATATATTATATAATATGATGTTTTTAACATTTTGTAAAATTTTTTTCTTTGTTACTCTTATACTTTCTTAATTAAATCATGGCCTCGAGCCTATGGGAAGAGGTCCTTAGAGCTTGTATACTTGCCAGAGGTGGAAGTAGATTCCAAGATATACCTGTACTGTAATTGATCTTCGTGGAGATGTTCACAAATTCTTCTCCGAGATCACGAGAAGACCAAGTGTTCTTTATAGAACATTCTTCTAGGATACATTGTAACAGAGGGTCACAGAGTCAGAAAGAAAGGAAACAATATCAACTGTCTAGACTTAGAGATAAGAACAAGTATGGTATAGAGGCAGAGAGTTTAGAAGAAGGAGTGTCTGAAATGCGCGTTCATGAACTGTAATCCAAGTTTGAGAATTCTGGGAGTGGACAAAACATGTAATTGTAATAGCATTATATAAAGAGCGGAATGCAACAATTTGATAGATAGAAAGAATTGGAGAAGAAGTGTATTAAGAGGTTAGGAAGGTAAGAGAGGTCGATAAGCGGGAGATAAGAGATGCACTTTTATGAAGGACGAAAGAAATATGAGATGTTAAAAAAACTACAAGATATGGATCGTGAGAGATGATGTACATAAGAACTGGTGGTAATAAAATGGAAACCGGAAGAAACGCGCTCAGGGAGCACAAAGAAAACTTCCTACTAAATTGTCTAGAAGAAGTATAATGTATCCACTTTAAACAGATCAAGAAAGAAAAATCATGAATATCAAAAAAATATACAGAATTCCTGTTCAAAAAATTCTTGGTTTCTTCATTACCATTTAATAAAGTAACATATAAAAATAAACATTAACTTTTTATTCGCCGATCTATTTTTCATTTAAAAAATTATTTACATTTAGATTTACGTTTTTGCGCATTAACACACACACACCACACACAACATAATAGTGTAATAATATATATTATATATATAGAATATATATACTATATATAATATATACAGAATAGAAAGATAGGAGAATTGATAAGATACTAATACATAGCTAACTACAATCTAAGTATATTATATATAGATAATAGTAATATATATATTGTATAGAATAGTATATATATAATAAGATAGAAATATAATGATTACAAATCATATTGCTAGTGATAATGAATAAAAAATATATAATATAAGGTATATATAATATATATTATACTACAGCAAATCACGGATTTCTAATATATAGTAATAGGGTAGAGATATATATATATACTATAATTATATATATATATATGTTCTATATGATAAGAGTAATATATAACTACATCTTCAGTATACTATATGTAAGTATATAGCCAAGTTAAATATTGTCTAGATAATCTTGTTCAAATAAAAGACTAGGGCCTAACAGGACTGAGATGGTAATTGTCGATAATTCACCAGTCCAAAGTAGACTAAGAATGTTTTAAACCTACAAACATTTAATGTAAAATGTTGAGAAATTATTTGAAGTTTTATTTAGGTACAGATTTGTATACATTTTAAGTTTATATTTTGAATAAAGATA
>JABUQX010068480.1:10000-23038 GCA_015478945.1 Trachelipus rathkii | reverse complement strand
AAAAAGGAGAAGATTAGGTTTTTAGATTTAATATGCTAAGTTTTTTAATCTGCTTAACTTGAAACATGCTTATAAAACACTACTCATACTACTCACTTGACTACTACTTACTACTACTAATTAATAATAATAATAATAATAATATAATCATAATAGACAAATTTTCATAAAAAATTTTCTTTTTAATAATTAATAATATAAAATAATAATAATAATAATATAATAATATATATAAATATATAGTAATAATAAAAATAAAATAATAATGGAAGAAATAATAATAATAAGAATATTAAAAATTATATAACATAATGATAATAAATAAATATAATAAATTAATAAAATAAATCAGAATAATAAAATATATAATGGATATACTTTTTTGAACATATGTAATTTAAAGTATGGAAAAATAATTAAGCTGAATAATGAGTAATAATCTAAAAGTAATAATACAGTTATATGAAATACGAAGAATGTTTATATCGACATTACAATATATTAAGAAGAAGAGAAAAAAAGAAAATATTAAAAGAAAAGACTAAGTAAGGTATATAAATATATGACCTTAGAGGAAGAAGAGAATGTCATAATAAGAAGAGATAAGAGAAGAAGAAGAAGATAGAAGGAAGAGATAGAAGAAGAAGAAGAAGAAAAGAAGAAGAAGAAACCTTTTTCCTATATACTAATTAATATATAAAATGAATAAAATAATGTAATAATAATAATTAACAATAATAATTATAATAATATCAAATATAATAATAATCATAAATATATTAAACTATAATAATAATATTAATTAAAATTATATTTTAGATCAAAATTATAATTGATTAGATTTTAGGACATTATATAGATAGAAGAACTATATATTAAGTTAATATACAACAAAATATACAGTAATAATTATAAAATACTATATATATTAATATTAATTATATTATACACAATTACATAACTTCTCACAATTATAACATTTCTCTTTTGAAAGTCTCTAATTTCCCATAAACATCCCTTGAGGAATAATTCGATACAGTTTCGTATTAAGTCTAATAATGTCAATCGATTAGCCCTTTGCACCCGATGAACTTGACGTATCTCAATTTTTAAAAGTCATTTAAGTGGTTAAATCTTGGGCCATCTTTCTACTTCCATTTATCCCCTTTTTTTACAAATTGTTTTTTATCCTACACAGGAATCATCAAATGGGTCATCATTAATTTTAAGGAGGGAACTTCTCTAATGTAATTAGATACCTAGGAATACGGCAATAAACTGATCGACTCCATGCCCTATGCCACAAACATACTCTGAATGTCCTTAGGCCATATTTGCAGACTGAATTTGTCCTACCTTTTTTCTCGGATATGAATTTTTTTTCCCTCACTTAGTGAACTACACTATGCTAATCATATTTGATTGTACTTTGGGCACAATAACTGTATTCTAATCTTCTTAACATTGGACGGTAATACAAGAATGTAATATTGCTCCATCAATTTGTATTTTGTGACAGATAATGATATTTCACAATTATCCAATTCTAATATTAACCAAAATTGGTAATGTCGAAATATCAATAACCCGTTACACAAATTAGACAAATAACGACCTAATAGATCTCAAAGTGCAATTTATCTAATTATTAGTTTTATAACAATTGCATAGACCCAATAGATATTATAAGTGACGAAGCAATTTTTCTTATATATTATGTTTATTCGGTAAAGTTCTTTCATCGAAATCAATCCCAAATATAGTCCTGCTTCAAACATTCTTTTCGTTATATATTCTTGGTAGTTAGCGTAAGGTTAAAGGGCCAAGAAAATCGTGAAACGCTCCCGCCATGCTCCCTCTGATTAGGCCCATATTTCTCTTAACTTTGTCAAAATGAAAGCATCAACTATAGGTATTTGAGGTACAATTCCTGCAACACCATTTTTGCGTAGTCCTGACCAGTCTAACAGTCTCCTCAATATTTCTCGGGCTTGTGAAATTCCCAAGAAAAACCACGAACCTCTGCAACAAAGCTGTTACCAAAACTGTCTTTTTCTGTCCCATCTCTTCTCGGGAATCTAGCACCTCTATGATCTTTTTTATTATGTCCGACAACGACATCTCGATACCTTTGACTTTTGCTTCAGCAGCTTCATGAAAAACTTGCTGCGAGATAGACAGGTTGAACTCTCTGTCCTGCTTAGAGCATGAAAACTGTGTTAAATGAGCGATGAGATATTTATGTGTCTGGAGAACACTATTTCTGGGTTCTCAAACATAAGCCTCCCCCTTTTACATGTTCTCCTTAGCTGTACAACGAGGCTCAGTCGCTTGCAATTCCACTTTGATATTGTTCGTTGAGGCCACTGCTGTTCCAAGAGACATAATGTAAAGGAAACATTGGTTTAAATCACGGCGCGCCTTGGAGACCCCAATCTAGGAACAGTCACTAATTTTGAAACCTCCAAATAACTTCCAATATGTGTCCTCTATATTTCAAGTTCACTTTCTGCTAGCTCAATATCACGCTTGCTGTGTTCCTATTGAGGTTCCACCGATGAGCCAAAGAAGATAGAGAATACATTTCCCGTTTTATGAAGTAAATTAAGTACGCCCGATGATGCTATCAGTGAAAGCGGCATGACAGGGTTAAGTAAATCCTAAGTGCGCTCAAACACTTACAGTTGAATGGCAAATAGTAAAAGCCCATCTTGAACTGTGAAAATGCTGAAAAAGAGGTGACGTTTACTATCCTCAAACATTGAGATATTCACACTTGTTCATTAGTAAAAAATTGCTAACTGCAGAAGTTCCTCGACAATCAAAAGCTCGCTTGGAAGTTTGCTCTGAGACCAAGATCTCTGATCAAGTGATATGTCTTCTTGGTATGGGGAAATATGTTTCTCTCTGCAGCTAACACTATATTCAGTATCAATCGACTTCATTGTCTTTTGAATTGCTCCTTCTCTGAGCGCTGTTCTTCCTTTGAAGGAGTGTACAGGAGCTCAGGAGAGTGTGCAATTGGGCAGTGGATGCGAAGGTCGGATATGTATGTAGGCCTTGTTGCAGTTCTACGCTGTGATGGTCATAAAAACAGAATAAACCAATTGCGGAGTGGTCAGTTGGTCTCCAAACTTCGTAACAATTCAAATTTTCATGGCAATTTTGCCCTTTATTTACTAACACTCAAAGAAAAACAATATACATCTTTTAAATATCTTCACTCCATGTTTATTAAAATACACAATAATACTTCAAAGATTTTCCTTTAAAAATACAGAAAAGTCGGCACAAACAAAGACTTAATATATATATGCTAATATTTATAGCTATTTATATTAACTATTTGATACATACTTAATATATATATATACTATCTTAACTATAATATATATATATTATATTATTTATTATATATATATACTATTCTATATTATATATAGTTACTTTCATAAGAGTTCCTTTACAATTCGCAGGTGAAAATATAGAGGTGATAATTGGTTGATCTTGTGGCAATAGCATCTAACATAACTATACGCTCGCGGCATTTTAGCACTTATCTAAATAGCAGTATTCACTTTTCTACTTTTTGCAAGTCTTTATAATCACGACAGCATAGCAGAACAAAATGCCTACATGGATATATCTCAATTCTAATACCATCATGCTGAATGCACCTATCAACGAGATACATCTCCGATTGACATAATGAGAAGACTGTTAAATCTACACTATATATAATTACTTTGAGCTAGTTCCTGATTTTTCGGTATCTAATTAGGTAAGAACATTCAAGAATATAAAATAATTCGTGTATTAAAAAGAATCATTTCCTGAAATGCAAATAAATCAGTGAAAATAGCGATGTCCAGGTAACAAAACAATAGTTAAGGGAATAAATATAATTTTCTTTTCCTTCTCACAGAAGCAATTAAGAAAATAATTTCTTTAAAAAGAAAATAACAAAAATATAATTATATATTTGTTAAATTAATGTACTTTATTGTTGCTTGAATTAGTGAGAAATAATATATTTATTATATATATATACTATATATATGATATATATATATATATATTATAATATAAATAATTACTTATATTATAATTAAAATATATATAAGTTAGTTATATATATATAAATAGAACTATTATAATATATACTATATATTATATAGTAATATATAATATATATATCAGCTATATATATAACATAGTATATATAATATATAATTCTTCTCTGCAATATCATTACTTATATATCCAGTAAGGAACGGAGATGATCAGGATCTTATGAGACTTCTCAATTTTATTATTTAATTATCAAAAAATTTAATTTTTCACGCAACTTGTTAAGCTGATAATTGTAAAGAAAAAACGACAGTAAATATTTTTTCAACGTGTTAAAAAGTGTTCTCAAATACGGGTCGATTTATAAAGAACCAATTATGAAAGGGAATTAAGATTAAATTTATAATGACACAGCTGTAAAGTAATCAGAAAAATAAATGCTTTCTAATAGCTTTGAATCTATAAACATATATATATATTATATAATATATATTATATTAATATAATATATAATTAATATAAATATATATCTATTAATATTACTATATATATATTATTTTAATATATATTATTATATCGTATAATATAATTATAATATTATAGTATATTCATTCTTCTCTTGCAATAATCTTACTAATTAATTTACAGTAAAGCTGGAATGATCAATCTTGCTCAAATTCTTAATTCATTAAATTATCAATAAAAATTAATTTTTTCACAAAATTTTTAAGCGATCATATTTGTAAAGAAAAAATAAAAAGATATATAATAATTTTTTCACTGGCTTTAAAAAAGTGTCTTTTCAATTCATTCGATTTAAAGAACCCAAATTAATGAAGAATTCAAGGATTTATGGAAATTTAATGAACACGTTTGAAAGTATAATGAAAATGAAATGCTTTTCAGTTATGCATTCTAATCTAATTATATCTCATAAATTATTACTTATATGACGGTTTGTAAGTTTGTGTTTGTGTTCTGAGAAATAATCATAGTCATATTGAGAATATCTTTCATCCTACTAATGACGCTATTCTCTCATTGCATAATAATAGATAATAATATATAATAAATAAAATATACATATAATATAATAATAATTATATAATAATAATAATTATAGTAATAATAATAATAATAAAAATAATATATAAAATAATAATAATGATAAGATATTAATAATATAATAAATCATAATAATAATCATAATAATAATTAATTAATAATTACATAAAATAAATAATACTTGATATTAATATATTAAATAATAATAATGATTAATAATAATAATCAATAATAATAATAATAATAATAGAATAATATAATTGAATAATATATTATATAATAATAATAATTAATAATAAGTAATATATAAATAATAATAATAAATAATAATAAAATAGTAGAAATAGTTTTCAGCTAGTCAGTATATATATAGTTATGTTTTTTTTTTGTGATATGTAGATAGTAGTAATTAGTAGTAGTATAGTAGCATAAAGGGCACTTTGTATGACCGTCAAAACTTTGGGCAACTACGGGCTTTGTACCAGACAAATATTTTTTGGTACTCCTTTAAGAGTTTTTGGTATTCTTTTCAGCATTTTAATTAATTCCTTTTGACCCTTGAATGATCTCAATTCCTGACTTTTAGATACGCCAAAAGAAATTGCTTTTGGAAAATATTTTTTGAGTTTTTGACTGACGTTTGCGAAAACACTTTTCCGTAGTTTTGAATCTCAATTAGGGATTTTGCAGCACCACAAAGTACTGGTGTTTCCTTGATGACTTTGTTTGAGGTTTCTGGGGAACGGCCGGAAGACCATTTTTGATGAGTTTCCTTCGATTATCAATATATATATATATGATATATATATAGTATATATATATATACTAATATATAGTATATAATATAGTATATATATAATATATACTATAATATATATAATAATACTATATATTATGTATACTCTGTATATATATATATATATTATATTTATATTTTATTTATATATTTTATTATATATAATATATCTATATAGTATATATATATATATATAATATATATATACTATATATATAATTATTGTAATATATATATATATTATTAATATAATAAATTATATATATTATATATATATATATATATATAATTATATATATATCAATATATAGATATAATTATATTAATAATATATTATAATTATATTTAATATATATATATATATATATATAATAATATATATATACATATAATATTTATATATATATTATATAAATATTATATATATATTAATATATTATATTAATTCATAAATGCAAATACTTGCTGTAAATTACATCAAAATGTTAATAGGTAAGGTTCTTGATGAAGAGTTCCGCGCAATTAAAAATCATTTTATTAGTAACCCTTTTATGTTTGCTTCGTAATTTATGATTTGGCTTGTTCTACGACAAAAGCTTATTAAAGCCATTATTATATTATTTAATATATTTATTATTATATATTAATTATTTATTGTTTTTTCTTTCAATTATTTTCATGATACTTTAATGATTATATATTATATAATTATATTTATTATCTAATTTTATTATTATTATTATTTATTATTATATTTATTGGTAATTTATTATTATAATAATTATCAATAACATATTATCATTAATTATTATTAGATAATAGTATTATTAATATTATTGAATTATTATTCATTATATTATTATTATTATTATTATTAATTATATATATATATTATTATCATTATTATTTTGTAGTACTAGTAGTAAAGTAGCAGTAATTTGTTTTATATTATATAATTGTATTTATATATTATTATGATTAATTACTATTTCTATTTAATATTATTATTATTATTTATTTTACTATTATTATATTATTATTTAATTATTATTTATTATTATTATTAATATTATTATATTATATTACTATTATCATTAGTTTGAAATTATTATGTTTTAAATTATTATTTATTACTATTATAATATAATATTATATCTTTTATATTATTACTTATTATATTATTATATTATTATATATATTATTATTATTATTGTTGTTTGGTTTTCGTTTATTTAATTATTATATTATTATTATTTATTATTTTATATTATTAATTATTATAATTAATATTAATCATATATTTATATTATATTAATTATATTTTGTTATATATTATTAATTATTATCATTATTATTATTCTATTAATTATATTTATATTTATTATTATTATTATTATGTATATTATTATTTATTATTAATATATTTATTATATATTATATTATTGATTATTATTATTATTATTATCATATTATTTTTATCATTAATATTTATTATTATTAATTATTATTATAATTATTAAAAATATTTTAAAATTTTTAAAATTATTTTTTATTATTATTATTATTATTATTATTATATTATTATTATATCATTATTATCTGATTATTATTTATTATTATTATTTATTATTATTATTATTATTATATACTTTTATTATATATTATTATATTATTATTATAATTAATATTTATTATTAATCTATTAATTATATATTATATATTATTATTATATATAATATTTTTTTAATTAGTATACTATTTTAATTATTATTAATAATTTTAAAATAAAATTATATTAAAAAAATATTCAAATAATCTAGATCGTTTTAATTGATTATCTTTCCAGTTTATTTAATAAATAAATTATCTAAACTCATGTGCATATATTTTTTTCTAGGACTTTGTTCATGCTACCCCACTTTCCGGTGAAAAAGCACTTACATTACAGAGACTAATCAAATATACATCATAAATTTATTAGTTATCTGATATTAAAATTTTAAGCTTCTAGAATTTACTTTAAAACTTGAGTACGGGTTTCTCACTAGGGTAAAGATGACTTCTAAAAAGGGTCTTCATACATTGCCTCATTTTATCTACACATGTTGTAATCTGCATTCTGGCTACGTCACCTACACCTCAATTCTGATAATAAGAGAAATAATATATATATAATATATATATATATATATATATAATTTTTATTGCAATTATATATGAAAAATATATTTTATTTAAATTTAAATAAAATATAATATCAAAAAAATTAATAAATATTTATAACAAATAAAAAAATTAAGTTAATTTAAAATAATGTTAATCTATTATATACGTATAAATATTTACTATACCATATATTGATAAACTGCATTTATGTGGTAGTTTTCGATTCAATATTATTTTATTGTTGTATGATAGCTTTTTGAAAATTGTTTATGTTGTGTGTGTGGTGTTTGTGGTGTGTGTAGGTTTGTGATGTTATTTAATAAAGGGTATTAATTAATTGTATTTCCACTATTCAATCATATTTATTTAAATATGAAAGTAAAAATCTTCGGTTTTTAATAGATAAGATACAATGTTTTAGCTTCACTCTTTTTCAAATTTGTTCATCAATATCACTGTACAGTAGCAACTAAGTAAGTACAAGTATAATACGTGTTTGACCCTTTAGACAACTGATATATAATATCTAATTGTTCAGATTCTTTTATATTTATATTCTGATTTCTATCAAATAGTAATATAATTTCTAAGGTGGGGTTTTTTGGGTGCCGAGTATTAGTCTACATAACCTTCCCACTCTAATAAGTGGAGGGTTTGTATGATGATCGTTAACTTACTTGATTTAAATTTATGATTTTTATTTAGTTTTAACATTTAAAGTTTTAAAACTTAGTTTAAGTTGGAATAGATCATTGTCGATATCATGCCTTCCACCTCCATATACATATCAATGTAGAATCGAAACATTTCAATAAAAATTGAAGTGAATAATGTCTTAAAGTTCAAATGGCACACATTTTTTTCTTACGAAAATTTTATGTACTTTCAGGATAAAAGATTTTTTTTTAAAAAAAGTTCAATTATATAAATAATAATCATAACCTTTACTATATTATATAAATTAATTATCTAATACTAATTAATTATTAACATAACTTTATTACGTATCATATATATATGTTAATTATTTTCTTATATTGTTATTTATTTAGGACTATAAAAAGTTTTGGCACGTGAAAATTTCAACACATTATAACCAGATTTACAAAGTACAAAAAATAAATAATTGGCTGATAACTGGAGATATAATCGACATAGTCGGATATTATTGATTTTATGCTTTGATTGTTTATGTTTTTCGCTTGTTTTATTTTTTATAACTGGAGTGGTGTTTAAAAAAGAGATTCGCGGGCGCTGGTCTTTCTATTTCTTCTAATCACGTGCTTTAGGCGCTAACTAATCCAATGATATACACTCTCCTAACTCTAATCCTCTAACTTTACCCTTGTGTAGACCCAATAGACAATTATCTTCAAATTCGTTTAACATTCAAGTATATAACATTCTTAATTCCCTTAAAAGTGATTAGATGTCTACGTAAAATTTAAATGCCCTTAGGCGTCTCGGAAACTCGAATCCTAACTTCGATGTACTAATTTTTAAAACTTTTATTCACTTTAGCTGAATTAAATGATTCTGTACTATAATAAATAAATAAGATTTCACTCATTTACGAGTAGTCTTACTACTTCCACGGAGAACTGATCCAATTACCTTCCTTCAAATACTGGAGGTTTCAATTAGGGGATCTACAATGTAATAACACGGGAATGTTGATCCCCTCACAGCTGGGATCGAGAGGAAACGATAATCATATAGATCCTGAGAGCAATAGAACACACATTCCAGATATATTTAACGAATTCTGGAACCACTTTACTATTATTCGCCTAGTGCTTGCTCTCATAATAGCCCCTTTGGTTCATCATCGGGGGTAAATTTACCACACGCTTATTTTTTAATTTTTAATACTTGCAAAGATCATGCGATTATACGTTTACTCAGCACTATCGGGACTGGATTATTTTGCGTTACGGTCTCTAACTAACTATAACTGAATGACTGGCTTTGATTGAAGATAACTTCGCTTCTTCAAATAATTGGGAGCTGGAATGTTAGGATGATCGAGTCATGTCTCTCAAATAATCTTCTCCAAAATCATGGTCTATTTTTGTTTCAGTCATTTGGATTTCCTACATTTCTCGTTATTCATATCCCGAACGCTGTCAGAGATTCATTCGTATCAGTAAAGAGACTTTATAAAACTAAAAGCCCGACTGAAAATTCTGGGAACTTCATAAAATATCTAATTGCATTTAGAAATCTGACCTTCTCCTAAATTCCGTCCTGAGGGTTGTTACTAATGTCCAATTGAAAGGAGGCTCTTTATCCTAATCCTAAACCCTGACGATCCAGCTAAATTACTCCTCTAATGCATTCTCCCCTCAGGGTTCAATGCCCTTACCTTAATTAAATTTGGGATGGTGCGTGGTCTGAAAACTATTAACATTGGATGGGGAGTGACTGATTTACTCATTCGATTTGGGGGGGAGATCACGTATAGTAGGGTACTACCCTGCGTGTAAACTATATTATACATAATTTTAGTCAGATAGCGGGGCTTTTCCATCAATTGGACGCGACTATGTCACTATCCTTCAAATAATCTCCCTATGCCTCTTATTGTATTTGTATTAGATATTTGAGAACATTTATCAAACTTTAGATTTTACTCATCTTTAATACCATTATTTCTTTCGCCACTAGGTATTGCTTCTCGGCGTTCGGAGGTTAATAGTGATTATAACTTCCAATCTACCGATTTATGTTAAAGCTATTTGGGTAATTAGAGGGCTTGTTTGGTGAAGCTGACATATTAATGCATTTGACAGGTATAACAACGTGTCCTAGTACTTAAGATCTCCCTTCTTTTATTAGTCTAGAATTTACTTCATATCACTTTCTGAAACTTTTCTTCACTATCCATAGCTGTTATTTCAGGTTCTTTTACATCATCTATTCATACAATCATAAATTATCTTCTCACTTGCTCATACTAACCTCTTATTCATTCATATCCGATGATCATCTCCATTCTTTAGTCATTTCAAATCTACTCGCCTCTTGTGCAATCTAGAATTGCCTCCGGATTAATCTTCAATTGTTCTCCGCAATTTGGATAGAATTTTACTGGTTGAAGTTCAATCTTGAAACAATTATTAAATGATTATCAAACGTTCAACAAACACTCTGCTCTCGACACTAGTAATTTTCCCTCTTCCAAATTCGGCTCCTGTTTCCATGTTATGACAATAAAACCTGGACAATAAACAGAAAATATTCTTGAAACTGACATAAACAGATGAGTACTTAGCTGTCTCAAGAAATAGAGAGTCTGTTAGACTTAACTTTTTCCCTCTTCTCAGCTAATTCCACCAATAGGTTCTCATACGCCTTGTATGAGTCCCTTTCATATTGGCTCTGTTATCAACTCGTTGATAAGTGAGATCAATAGTCAAAAGGCTTAAAACTCTTTTGGGTATTTCCAATTCAATTTACAATTATTTTTTTGAGACGCCTATTGTTGAGCTAATCCTCTTTTCTATTGTACCAAGCACCAGTGGCCTAGGATGGAACTGACCACCATCAAGTCCAACCTTTAAAGAGCCACGGGACAAAATGAGGGGGGCAATATTATGCTAAGTGATTTTGTGTGGCATAGTACCTATAGATTTGTTCCAGGGCATCCTTCTTCTAGCCACCTCACATGTGGGGATTCTCTCATTCTCTTTTAAGCATACCTGTCCCTTTCCTTAAAAAATTAAAATTCCTCACTGTGAATACAGGCTTTCTCGTTGAGGTGCATGTTGCAATTATTTATATTATTATTAATTATAATAATATTTATTATATTATATACTATTATATATATATATATTTATACTATATAATTAAAATATATATATATATAATATTATACTTAATATAAATTATATATATATATATATATAATATATATATATTATATAATATTATAAGTATAATATTGTAATGTTCTTTGTATAAATTAATACAATATATATATTAAGTATATATATATATATATATAAATATATAAATATATTATAATTATATATTATTATAATATATAACGAATTTTAAATATATATTATATAATAAAAAATAAATTAATATAATATATATTAATTAATATAATTTTATATATAATATAAATATAATATATAATATAATTATAATACTAATACTTATCATAATTATCTTATATTATTTATAGATATATTTATAATTTATAAGATATATATATAAATATATACATCTATATAATATAAACTTATCAAATCAAAAAACGCAGTTCAAACGATGGTGTTCTTCGTTAAGAATATTATAATTATCATGGCCAGATATTCTTTTCTATATCATCAACTCATTTGTAATTGACAATAATTTTAAATACATCAAGACAGGATTAAGGTAAGGAGTTTGGGTAAGTCGGAATCAGATAAAGTGTAAAATATCACACAAATAAAAGTTTTTTAGCGATTTCTCTTCTTTACTTTCTTTTTTTTTTCGTTCTCTCTTCTCTTCTCTTCTATATATATAATATATAAAGTAATAATATATAAATACTATATGATATTATAAAATATATATATTATTTAATATATTTTAAACGATAGATACATAAGCAAAACTACCTAAACAAAATCAATAGAGACATTACGTAATACACGAGCAATTAGCATATACCATAAGTCGGTGATATTTAACTATATTAATATTAATAATTAATTATAATATAAATAATATTATATAATATAATAATTTATATAATGATTATATATTAAATATAATATATTATATATTATATAAATATACTATATATTAAAATTAATAAATAAATATAGATATATTAAAATATAATCATAATATATATAATATAATTATAATTACTAATATATAATTATATATTAATTATTAATAAAAATATATCTATTATATATAATATTACAATAATTATA
>JABUQX010068480.1:0-5000 GCA_015478945.1 Trachelipus rathkii | reverse complement strand
TTCAAGAAAAATTAATACAGATCGGCAGCAGGTGTTAACTCACAATGTAGCTCAGCAACTTCAGAAAATAATTAAAAAAGAAAGTGGTTATTCCTTGATAGCTTTAGATGAATCGACAGATTCTATTAATTCAGCCAAGAACTAACTGTATTTAGTCGTGTTATTACTAAATATATTTATTAAATTGAAGAACTGTTCGTTTTAGGCACCCTTAAGGGAAATTGATATTTCAATAATTTTAAAGATAAATGTTGTAATTTTTTATTAAATTTGCTAACTTAGTGAGTGTTTGTACAAACGGTGCTCTATCTATGATTGGAAAAAACTATTTTCGAGTATATGCAACGAGACATCTATAGGTTCGAAACTTGCTTATGATAGTTGATGAATATTATCACTGTAGATTTGTCCTATCATTCTTCATAAGTGCGTTGGTTACCACACGGACGAGTATTAGAGAAAATTTTAACTCCGAGAGAGCAAATAATTGACTTTTTTAAAGGTAACAATAAACATTGTGAATTATCAGATTTTAATTTTCTTTGAGATGTTACCTTTTTTGCGATATGTTAAATAAAAATGAATTAAATATTTCGTTGTAGGGTAAAACTAAATCTATATTGATATATAGCAAAAAAAAGAAACATTCTGGCATTTAGAAAGTTATCGTTTTCCAAAACTTTTCTGGCTCAGTCGAAACTTTCAGAAGAACACTTTCCCCAGTTAACAAAAACAATTAATGAAAACAAAGAATATAACTGTGAATCTTAAAATATTCGAATCTGTTGTAGACTCGTTAGTCAATGAATCCAATGAAAGATTCATTGATTTTGAAAAGCATGACATCACCATTGAAACTAGCTTTTCAACTTCACTTAGTTGATTTATCAAAGGCTCCTGAAGAGTTACAAATGGAGCTTATCGATATGTTGGAAGATAACATCCTAAAATCTCTGTTTGAAACTAAGAAAATCCGTTAAAATTTGAAAAAGGTTTGAAGAGTACCCTCGCCTTCGGGAACATGCACGCCAATTGATTTCATGTTTTTCCACTACATGTTGTGAATCAACAATCTCATATTTAACACAAATCAAGAATACGTTGAGAAATCAGATGACAGATGAACATCTGGTGGACCAATTAAAACTTTAAACCTCCTCCATGTTAGAACCAGATACCATAATGTTGTCCCTGTGGAAGCAATTTCAGAGAAGTCATTAAATTATAAAAATATAGGTAAAATAGTAAAATAAATACAAAGTTGTAGTTGATAAATAGCTTACAATTAAAAATTACGATTATCAGAATGTTTGTTTAACATATTATTGCAGGTCAAGATGATGTGGCCATTAATTATCAGGATATTTTGCGATTTCCACATTTTATTGCTAAAACTTTTATGAAGAACTTTATAAACCACAAAAAAATTGAAAATGAAAAAAATAAATGTCATTTTAAAGACGTTTTGTTAGAGTTAAAGGGGAAAAAATATCGAAAGCTAAATCATTTGACAGTCTTAAAGATTTTAGCCAATTAATACTTTTCCACCTATCATAATGTTGACCTTTCATGCATAAAATTATTATTATTTATTACTTATTATTTATATATTATTATTATTATTATTATTTTATATTATTATTATTATTATATATTATTATTATTATATTAATTATTATTATTATATATATATTATTATATATTATTATTCCCAATTTCCATAGTTGAAAAATTTTGATGTATCTTAAAACTATAATAACGTAATTTTATTAATTTCATTTATGAATTTTGTTATTAGTTTGTTAAGACATTATATATATATCAAATTTGTTAAAACTTAAAAATAAAAATTATATATCTTGAAAATTTCCGAAGTATACGGACGGAAGCTCACGGTACTGTTAATTAAATCAATAGTTTTAATTTATTCTTCTAGGAATAATATTTAAAAGAAAAATATTCTTCAATAAATATAAATACTTTCGGGAGGCTTGAAAAAGCAACAAAATAATTGAACTCTTGCTAAAATTATTTAACGATTGTATTTTTTTTATTAACATTATTGCAAATCATTTTTATTATTATATTTATTATTTATTATTATTATTAATTATTATTATTAATTATTATTATTATTATTATTATTATTATTATTATTTATTATATATATTATTATTATTATTATTATTATTATATTAATAATTATTATTATTATTATATATTAATTAGTATTATATTATTATATATTCATTATTTTATCCATTATTATTATTATTATTAATTAATTATTTATATATTATTATTCTCTTTTCTCTCATTATTATTTTCTGCAATAAAGGATGAAAATTTCTACTGATAAAATTAATTCTTTATTTTTCAGGAAAGAAAATATATTAAGGACTATTCTAGAATAAATAAGTAAGTTAAACTGCATATTGTCTCCCTCTTTGGGCTGACTCTCACATTGCATGCAGTCACGAGATAACTAATTATTATTATATGCAGTTTGGCAATATCTAAATCTCAAAAATGTAAAAAAATTTAAATATTTTACGATAATTGTGAAGTTATAAAAAAATAATTTGAATGAAAAATCAAAGCTATACAATTATTTTGCAAAATACAGTTATCATGGATATTACTACTAGTGTGTACCTGCAAACACTCAAAATTCACAAAACATTAAGCATCATTCATTTCATTAAATTTACATTGAATGCCTGGCTTAAATTTTTTTATAAAAAGAGGTTCTGCTTTATTAATATAGTTTGAAATTGCACAAACTTGAAATTTAAGATTTTAAATACAACTAGGGCGAATCTCCATACTGTAGAGAGGTGGGATCTGTTTCCGATGTATAAAAGCTTCTCGCATTTTACATGGGTTTATACCCTTTATTTGCATTAAATGTCGGGTTCTTAAAGTGTTAGTTGTGGCATCCGCATAAAAGTAGGAGTACCACTCCTACTTTTTTGCAATATCAAATTAAATTTTGTCATTCCCGACAATGCACGGCGTACTAAAATATGAGGACACTCGTCTTCGGTTTGTCAGTAGCTTTCTTAACATTAAACTTTTTTTCTGCTTGACTGATTCAATGACAATATTATGTTTTAATTTTTACGTCTTCTCTGGAGAGCTCTATCATTCATTTTATGAGCTTAAAGTAAGAAGTTTATCTTGCTTTCCATGTCAAAGTGAGATTTTTGTATTATGAAGGTTAAAATGTCCTCTCTCTCTGGTTCTTTTAAGTATTTTTTCTATTTAAATTGAGCTGGAAGAGCGGTTATCAAGTTAAGTTTTTGGTCTATCGATATTAGCCTCTTTGTTTAAAGAGTTTCACGTTAAATCCATTACTTCAGGGAACTGTGCGAATGAACGGGTTTTTCAAATAATTGATAGGTTATTACCTTCCGGGTATATTAGAATCATAATTTGTTTATAAACCTTTAACTGTACTTTTAACATTTAACTCTCTTTCGGCTGATTCCAATTTTTTAAACAAAAGTAAGACATTTAGGAATGCCATTTTTTGATTTTTAACATCTTCGTAAGTGAAGTTTAGGACGGAAAGTTGTTTAAGTCGTAATCTAACGAACCTTAGATTAAACTTTACAATATCACAAATGTGTCATCAGATAATTTCTTAAAATATGTCTTCGAATGTTAAATATGAAATTTTCATTAAAAATTTGGTTTTCAATATTTATTGATTTTATTATTATTATAATTATTATTATTATTATTATTATTATTATGAATATTATTATTTATATATTATTATTATTATTTATTTAATATTATTAGTAGTAGATAGTAGTAGTAAGTTAAGTTAGTAAGTAGTGTATATTTTTTACTACCCCTCTTTTGTTTGTTTATCAAATTTGTTATAATGATTTATATAATTTCAAGCTTCTAGAATTGCTTCTCAAATTCAGCTTTCCAATTTGCATTATATAATAATGATATAATGTAAAATATAACGAAAACATTTGAAATATTTTTTAGGATTAAGGTTATATATACAGTGCTAATATTTAATTATTATATTAATTAATATATTATATATATATTATCATATATAATATTAATATATATATATATATTATATTATAATATATATATATATATATATAAATATATATATATATATATATATTATATTAATATATATTAATATTATAAGATTTAGTTTTCCCTAGGTGTAATTAAATAAAGTTTTTTAAAATAATTATTCATTTGGGGGGGGGGGGATGTTAATATTTCAAAGGGAACTGTTATGTTATTAAAAATAAAATTACAATTGAACTAGAAATCCAAATAACTCGAGCTACTCGTCATTATGTTCGGGATTTTTTGTGCTAAGCACATTCCCGACAATTGGAAACAGGTCTAACCGAAGATAAATCAGGATATATTAATATATATATATATATAATTAATATATATAATATATTTAAATAATATTATATATATATTAATATATATATTATTATAATATATTATAATATTATATTTAATTATTTATTAATAGTATATATATATTATATATTATAATATAGAGAAAATTATAACATTTAATTAAAACATAGTATTATGAAAATTTAATTGAAATTAAATTAAATTAAAATTTATTACCGTGGTATAGATTGACATCTGTGAATTTAGTGAGTAAAATAGTCGTTTTGGTAGGGGAGGAATATTCATTTATTATTATATATTAATTAAATTATATCATAATTTGATTGTGTTATATAATAATTATTATATTATATTATTATTTATATAATATATATGTATTCTCTTTCGTCCCAAATTTTACTACTGGACTATCTTTTTCAATGTGGCCTAGGCGAGAGACTGTTTATGTTGGCGAAGAAAAATTAGTATAAAAATTAGTGAGGATTTTGGTTGGTTTGCAAATTTGTTTACAACCATCATTGGTCTGAAGATAATAAATATGCGCTTCTGCAATCAAGAATTCAACATCATTTTAGCTT
>JABUQX010068479.1:0-71266 GCA_015478945.1 Trachelipus rathkii | reverse complement strand
ACATTATATAATTACTAGTATAGCTAAAGAGAAAAACAGAAGCATCCAAATATTCTAAATGTTGTATAAATATTAATTAGGTTTGAGGGCAAACGCGCCACAAGTTGGTAAGCCCTGAAATATTATTGTATAAAGTAGAATGTATCGTAACATTCGAGAGAGTCTGTCGCTGGTTTCATGTGAGAGAGTTGTGTCAAAAGACTGCTGCTACGCAGAAAGTAATTGTTGTGATTTTAGCATTTTAAGAGTTAATCCAGTGATTGAGATAACTCGAGTGATAATATTTTACAGGTTTATTATTCCAATTATCAAGTGAAGCCATTCCTAATATTTATTTACTTTGATTCTATGCTTATAACAAGCTTACTATTTCCATTGGTCTTGCAAGTGACTGCATCATCGTTCCACAATTCCTACTTAGTTCTTTGTTATTAGTATCACACAGTATAGTTTGTATAATTCTCTATCATTACTTGTATGAATATGATTTGTAGAAACCAAACGAAGAAGAATACTACTACTTATATCTCTAACTTTCAGAGAGATTAAAATGTTTACATGAAAAAGATATGTTGTGAGTGGAATCACGCTTTCTACGCTTCAAAGAATAGTTTTCCAATATTTAAGGTGTATTTATTGCGCTTTCTCATCTTCACTTCCGTGCAAAGTGGTTTTAAGTATCCATGAAACCACGCTTTCCTCCAAGCACTAATTTACGAACTCGAAATTCTCTTCCTTAATACCAAAAAAATTTAGTGCATTAAACGCTAAGAAAGAATATTATTTGTTAGTAATTAAAATTGGTGGATGAAAATGTGATGACAGTCAAGAGGCGAAAAACCGCTTTTGTTAAAAGGAGAATAATATTGGCATATTAATAACGGCGAGGGAAACCCGTTTATTATTACAGGAAGTGCGACTCTGTTATTCAAATCAAAATGTATTACTTGAAATATTTATATATAATAATATTTAGTTATATATTACCTTACTGTTATTATTTATTTATTATATATTTTATTATATTTCATTTTACTATTTTATATATACTATATTTTATAGTATGTATATATATATGGTCATTTTTTTATTATTTATTGGAAGTAATTTTATTTTTTAAAAGTCTTTTGTACCTAATTATACTCGAAAACTTCATCGCTACACTATGTCACTTGTTCGTTTTATTTTTTATATTATATACTATATTATGTGAATAGATAATATTATTATCGTTTGGATTATTATTGATTTGTAAACGGTGATGTATAGAGACAGTATATCTTGCTAACAATTTATTTTCTCATATGGGCTTCGTACTCTCATTTACGCCTCTCTGCAAACCAAGCAAATGAATAGATTTAAATATTTAAGTTCTGTAGCCACCAATGAGTTCCCTCATATTCCCTGTCCATATTGCAGTCTCTAGAGAGTTTCTGATATTGATCTGTATTTTCATTTTGCGCACGGATTATCATAACCCAAACCAGTTCCTGTATATAAAGAAGAATATATTGGGAAAGAAAAGCTGTCGACCCATGAAACAGGACTTTTTGAGGCTGGCTGACTTGTGTTTCAGAATCGTTTAAAAGCTGCCAACAGTGACAGTGGATTCTTTCTTAGAAAATTTAGGCTGTTTTTATTCTATATTGGTCGAAGAAATTCTTCTGTGCTACATAGAGCACTGGCGGCCGTATTTTACATATCAAGAGGTTCAGATTTCGTGGCGAAGAAGCCTACAAGATTTTCATATCCAGTTTTCCCCTCCTTAACGGATCCATCATTTTCAAAGAAGATTTAGATGTCCTGGAGGAAATTTACGCTGTTATTATAAAATATAAGGTGTAGAACTGTCTTCAGGTATTTGTTAAGTATATAATTTCAAATACTGTAAGTAAAAATAATTTGCTTTCTCATATTTTATGTAAAATATATTTTTTTAATATTTTCATAAAAATAGCATTTTTGTCATTTGGGTTCAAACCTCGTCTGTAGTAAGTAATATACACACGATTTTTTCCTTAAATTTGATTGGATGCGGCATCTGTGGACGTAGTGACGTCATCAAAATATTTATTGTAGCCTCGCGTTTCTGAAAGTAGAATCATTGTTTCAATATTTTTTTTCTTTTATTGAAAATATATTTTAACATTTAAAAAGTTTTCACAGTTCATAAAATATATTTATAAATATAAATATATTTATTATTCAAGCAGTATATATATTATATTGTATAAAATGCTCAATTAATTATTTTTCTGTATTTCATAGAATATAGAATATTCTACGCTTTATAATTGTTCAAGATAGGCGTTCGGAGGCTAGATTTTTGTATGTAAAATCGGGGTTGATTTTATAAGAGTAAAGATATTATAGACGGGTTCATTGGGTCTATACCAGTTATTTCTAGTTTTTACGCAGTTATACGAGCCTTGCATTATAACTGTAAAATTTTTGTTGTCTGTTTATTTACTTTCAACAGCTGTTTATAATACGTTTTGAAATGCATCTAGAATAAATATTTATATAAATATTTATTGAAATTTATATATTTTGCATTTATGTCATATGTTTTATGGGAGGGATATTATCCTGTACACCTCATGTAATACCTGTACGAATATGTATATGCGTAATAGTTTCTTTCTGTATTTTGAAAACCTAAAAATTGACGAGATACCACCTGCCAACAAATTGTTGCAGAAAAATAAAAATATTTTCTTCTTCCTCATTTCCTCTCCTACTGTTGCGAGAGAAATTCAAGTTTGCGGTGCAAAAGTATTTTTTTTTTGTATGAAAATTTTTCAACTCAAAATAAAAATTATCTATTTGTTTTCACAAATTTTAAATAGCCACAAAAGGTGACTTGTGTGAAGTGTGCTATCTGAATGAAATAACAACATTTTAACAATAATTCGTGGAAATAGCCAATTTTTACGATATGAATATCAAGACTATAAGTTAATTTAGTAAGTATAAAATGAATTATTATTATATATATACTATTTATATTCCTTATATATATTTTCTATAATATAGAAAAGTACAGTTCTTTAGTTTGTATATAAAAATATTTTGTATACATAGATAATGTATATGGAATATTTATAAATTTTTTTATATATAATCTATAATATATTTCCGTTTCTCAGCTTAAACATCCTGTTTTTGTTTATACTTATTTTATTTAAATGTTATTAAGTGTTCTTTTAATTTTTTTTGAGGTACTTGTCAAAAGAAGAGATTCAGAATTTCTTCCAGCGAAATCTCGATTTCAAGAGTTTCAACCGATCAAGACGTACCATAAATTTGAAAAGAAAGTTTTCCTCTTGCTTCACCGAACGAGGATATAGAAGGCATTTTTGGGAGAGTGTTTTTACTAAAAAAATTTAAGGTGATTATTTATTTATTTTTATCTACAAATGAACCAGAAGATTTATTTTTTTATTTTTTTTTTTCATATATTTTTGATATTTTATTATTGACAAAAGAAACAAATGTTCCTTTTCTTTTTTACTAATTTATGTCCCAGAAGTGATTCATTGAAGCATCAATGCCCATGACAAGGTGTAGGCCAGACGTAAGTTTTGCATATTCCATTCTTACGTGGTTTTCTTATTTGTATTTTTTTCCTTCTATTTTCTGCTGTGTGGGTATTTTTCTGTCTTGATATTTGTATTTATTATTTTTTTCTGGTCGTAATTTATTATTTATTTTTGAAAGCCTCTGGCAATACACGTAGGACAAGTATTGAAAGTTTTCCTCCAATTCACGTGATGATGAACGGTAAGCCACATCTTCTCCTGATGAAGTTAGCTCACGGGCTGTAAACCGTGATTAAATAATCATTCTTTCTCATTTAAATCCATTCCGCAAACGATGGCAGCGATACAACGTCTGAACATGACCGTTTGATGACTATTGCCAAACCCAACATCACTTTGCTGTGTAGGCGTTTTATAAATAATCTTTGGTAGTGTCCGGATCTTTGGATCTTGGTTTACGGGCTATTGAATTTATACGTTCCATCATGAACAGATAATCCTCTCGATTGTTTTCGAGTATAATTAACGGGAGCTATCGTACTGTTTTTTATTAATATGAAGGAAAGGGAACGCTTTTCAAATCTTTTATATCCAAACAATTGCCGGAACTCTTCCGCGGCTGACAATTGGGAAGATTTCAAGAAGAATCTGTCCTACTGCTTAAATCCTTTGTTCTGATGGGGAAACTATTAAAACTGGAGCTGAATTTTAAAATATATAAATGGTCTCACTAACACTTCGGTACTTCATTTCCTGTGATGTCTTCAAAAAGTTTACAAACTTTCCTAGATTTCATTCCCGCGTTGCTCCAACTTTATTTTAAAATAATTATTTCAACTAAACCAATTTACTTTTAATTTTCTATGTTAAAATTACAAATGCAAAACCCCAATTTCAACGGGTTATAAACGAAGATTTGATGTTAATAATTTCAAATTTCCTATACAATGATTCAATACATATTGTGCCAGAAAACTCACGCTTTAAATAGTGGCAAGATTGCATCAGCGTCCAATAAATCTCCAAATCCAAATTTTTCAACCACGGTGTATCACACACGACAACCTGAGAAAACGTGGCATCTGACAATTCACTTTCACCAGCGCTCATAAGTAAAATGTACGCCTTCGGTACCCAAACAGTCATTCTCAAATTAAGTATTTCTCACGGCTCCCGAATGCAACAGAATAACGCAAAAGGGGCGTGTTTTTTGTCGTAAAGTTTGTGAAAGACATGCTCAACTATTCTTCTGAATCGTGTTCGTCCTTTCTTTGTTTCATTGTGTTTCTCCAAGCCTCCATAACGAGGGGGTCCCTCAAAGAAACTTGCCAGGGCTACATTCCTGAGACACTTTTCACCTCCAGGGCATTAATAGGTGTACAATTAGTCATAACGCCATTTTTGAGCGAACAAAAATATGACAGAAATCAGACATTATTTCAAGCTAGAAATGCGTTTGTTGCATAAGGGGTTTCTAAATTCCAAATCTTTCCATAGGGGTCAATAGTAACTCTATAGGGGTTACCTTAGGTGAATCAATTGCTCAACAAGTTATTGCCAAATTCATTTATCATTAAGGGTATCAAATTATGGCTAACTCACATGAAAATAGGTCAAATCTAGTTTAATTTCAAACCGCGCCTGTCGAAACGCGCGGAATCAAGGTGGTAGACGAACATACTCTCCCATGACATATTATTTTTCAGAGAACTAATTTTAGAGTCTCAGTGCAACTATTGGATCCTACTCCTATATTATATTCCCAATATAGCATATTTTCCTTATAAATCTGAGAAAAGACTATGATTTCCTGTTATGTGCATTTGCTACAATGTTCTAATAAATCTTATTTTACCGCATAATCTTCAGTACTGAAATTCGTCTGCTCAAAGTTTTCGTAAATCGCTGATTTTTTACTCAAAATCAAAGGATCAGTTTTTCCTTGTTTTAGATAAGTCAAATTCTTTGGTATATTGGGGTTTATTAAATTTCAATTATCATTTCATGTAATAAAATTCATTTAAGAGGCTAATTTTCCATTAAAAATATATTCAATAATAAACCGTCTATTACAAATGTACATAAAATAGATGATACTCCTGTCATAGGTAAGAGCCACTTCCTAAAAATAAATTTAACGGTAGAATGTGAATTTATCTATGAGATGTCAAGCTACTTAGACATTGGATCGGGGGTCAGTTTATTACGTCAGCAGACGTTCGAAAGGTTAAGAAAATACTATCCTTTAGAGTTGAAAGAGGATAACATTGTTTTAAAATCCATATCTGGAAACGTGATCCCAAATTTAGGTCGCGTAAAGCTTCAACTACTATTGAACAATAGACTGTTCAATATTCATGTAATTATTGTTAATAACCAATGTACTTTCAGTGGAAATATGTTGCTAGGCACTGATGTACTCGCTTCGCTGCCCATCTCTTTCGATTTAAAGAATGAAATGTTGATTATGAATGATGAATGGGGCACAAGTAGTATTCCATTAATTGTTTATGAACCGCTTATTGATGATAAAAATTCAATTTTTAATCCATTATCGCATGATAAATCTTCTATTAACGACGATTTTAAAGTCGATCCTACTGTTTCTTTTTGCAAAACGCAATCTATTAACTTCGAGAACGAGTCTTATGTTCATGAACTTCTAATTTTTAACGATGAAAGTTACAATTTATATCTGCCAAATACCGTCCAGTTTAATGCATATTCAACAACGATTTTATCCGTTGACGTTCGTTAAAAGGCGGGAACCTTATAGGATTTAAAAACATTTGATCTCATCTTCCTGTTTCCAAATGTTATTTTTTCCCATCGTAAATTATGTGTTAACAACGGATAAAATCATAACCCATAAAACATATATTAGAACATAGAGACTTTGCAGAATTTGGATTCATTAGATATTACTCTCTGTTTCTAAAATGCAAAATTCCTTTGGGTTTTCGTAGTTTCTTATTCAAACATATACACGCAGAATAGATTCATGCCAAGAGGGTCTTTCATTAACATGCTGATTACGCGATTGTTTTATCATAGGAAATTCTTCTTTCAGATGTCGACAGAAAGAACAGCAGCTTATTTGGTGTTTACGGATGCGTCACAGTTAGAAAATCATCTTGATTCTTCTTAAGTAGAAAATACGAGAAGTAGCTGCTCTCTTGTAGTAAACGACAAAGTCGACGTATTAATTGTCCTTTGGGTATTTATTGTTTAAAATTAAGTAATGAACGTCCCTGATTGTTATTTCCGACGTATTTGTACACTCCAAACTAACACTTCTTCCACACAAAGTTTCAGTCAGATATAATCATGCGCGGTGAGACAAATGCAGATTTTGGATGGATCACGTGGAGTGTAAGGATTCCTAACTCACACCCTCTCTTAGTTGTTCCTGTCAAAGAGAGTTTAAAACCAAAAGGTTTTTTAGATGTTTAGAAGTTGAAAAGATACGTTGTTTCTTTACAAATACTCCATTAGCCAGTATGTGCAAAATTATCGATTATTTACTTCCAAATTATGGAAATTTCTCTTTAAGTAATATTCAGTTTGGGCATCTTACTTCAAATCTTCGCTATGGTTGTCTTGAGAGTCCCGACTTGACTGAAAAGTCGCCATTACCTTGCATTCTCTTACACAATATGAGGTACATTTATCATTAGTAGATTAACTTCCAATTTGTTAGAATAACTTCGTTCTGCTTAGGTCTTCTGAGAATTAATGGAAGCCGCTTTCTTTCTCACCTTTTAGGTATTCACACGCTCATCTATCTTGATGACATCATTGTTTATTCTAAAGACATAGATTCGCACTATCATAGTCTTAAGTTGGTGTTCGAGGCTTTGAAGAAGGCAAAGCTTAAAGTGAAGCTAGAAAAAGCAAATTTTTTCAAAAGGTCATTAGTGTATTTAGGGTTTCTCATTAGTAGTGAAGGTCTTTCTACAGACCCGAGTAAGTTAGAAGTACTCAAGTCATTTCCAGTACCTACAGATGTTACTACAGCACGTTCTTTTATTGGATTCATATCGTTTTATCGCAATTTTTATTCCTTGTCTTTTTCTGTTTGTTGTCACAGACCAGAATTTACAGCTCTGTTTTAAAGTTTAAAAATCAATCCTTTGCGCCCAGCCCTAACAAAGGCTTTTGATATTTCCTTAAATCAAAAGTTAATCATTAAGAACTTTATTGCAATTCCGCTGACTTCAATTAAGAATTTATTTTATGCACTGACGCCAGTGGATCGGACTCTGGGCCGGTCCTCGCACAATTAGAGATGTCAGAATGGTTAAACGACAGACCGCAATATCATCTCGCATTTCAAGAATGTATGAGCCAATAGCCGAGAGAAATTAACGCATCGCATCGATCAAGATGAAGCTTGGCTTGATCGTGGTCATCTGTTCGAAATTTTTAGGAGATAAGTTTGACTGGTTTCCATATAAAATCTCTCACTCACTCCGATTACAACCTTCTGGGTTTATCAAAGTTTTCATAGAAGCATATTAAGATCTTGACAGCAATAAATTGGCCCCAGATGGGCTTTAAAAGGTTAACGCATTTCAACCCCAGCATATTGTGGTATTGAGGAGTAAACAAGAAATATAGTTTCCAGATATTCTGTGTTCAAAGATGTCCTCCACCTTCTATTTCTCCATATCTTTGGTGTCCTAATATTCGATCTCTCATTCGCAGTATAAATAAGCTATATAATCTTCATACGTTCGAGTGATGTATAAACCGACATAGAAAAATGTGAATAGGATTAGCTTTCTTTTACAGTTATTAATTAGAAAAGGATACAAACACGTTCTGTTTACCGCATGCATATATTAAGAATATTTTATATACGTTTACAATGGAGGATGCAGGTATCCTAAATTGTGAAGTGCCCAAATTATCTCTAATTTAATACTGTTGTTAAAACCGCTCAACCATTTGCAGATCTAGGCGCTGGACACAATGGGGGTCTACGCACAGAAAAAGAATTCAGAGAAACGCTTACAGCGTTTCTCGAAGACTATCCAAAGCTTGTCATCAATTTGTTGTAATAGAGTGATCTCTCTTGTTTACAGGGTTAAGTGGGAGACATTCCCATAAATGTGCATCGTATTTTACAAGTAGCCCCAATCGCATATCAGCCGTCATTGAGTCACACCTGATATCATTCTGGATCCTACTTACCTCCTTGTTCAAAAACCAGTTTCCAAATACATTCTTGATTTTCAAAGATCCACTTTACGAGGTTGTTGAACTTGTGTCCCCATAACCTTCTCGAAATGCGTGGGTTCCACATAGCAACGCTTTGGCTTCATAGGGTCTCATAGTGCGCCAATAACACACATCTTCGTGTCCTTTCTAGTCTGTATATCTGCTAGGGAAATATGTTCATCGTTTTTTCTCAAACAGCTCTGTAAGCTTTGGAAAATAATGACAAGGTCGAAATTATGTCAACAATCCCTTCTTTCCGCGAACATCTATGGTGGTATAACGCTGTAACCCTTTCGAATATAGAGCATATTATCCTGTCCGACCATTATGTTAGATTGAATAGGGTACTTGATTGGGCATCTCTACCTTGCCTTTCCCGTTCAATTATCTTGAACCATGCATTCTCATAATAGAGCGTTGGGGAAAGATCCACTAATTTTTGTTTCTATATCGTTAATAAATGAACGCTATACCTTATGATCTAGAATAAGCTACATCACACCTTTTTCCAAGTATTAAAAAGTTTCAACAAGTCATGGAAAGAACTAAAAGATTTAGCAATAGCGAAACCGAATTTGATTTGAGAGAATCTTAGCGAAGGAAATTTAGAATGAAAACGAACAAAAGTTCTATTAACCGAGATAACGTAGTAAAGCTTCTGGAATAGTGCGTATATCCTAGTGGGTAGTTTCGTGTATAGTATTAATATAAAACTTTCTGGATATCCTAAGAAACCTCCCATACAGCCGTTGGGCCTTCGGCACCTCATGATACACGGCAGTCGTCTAGATCTTTGGGCAAGAAACATGATCTCCATTCTTCACAATGTTTGCAAATGTCGCGACGCTGAGATCCGGCCGTGATCAGCGAATAACTTTCAAGGCTCCTGCTCTGCTCGAACCTTATTCTTGATCCAAATTTTCCCCTCTAACAATATAGGAAAATTTCTGCTTATTAAACTTCTAATCAACAGCAAGAAAGCTTCTTTCAATACCACTCGATGCGTAAATCGAAATGTAACGGAGAGTTTCTATCCTCAACAGATGACTGAATCAGACATGAAAATGTCATGTTCCTCACCCAATATGTCAAGAGCTTGCATTCAATACAAATTCCCCTAACGTCTCTCCCAATCAATGAAAACGTAAAATCTTCCCATATTCGAACTTACTCGTTCTTACTTTCACTGACTCCCATTCGTCACTTCAGAATGTACTGTTAACCATACTTCTCGAATCCAAGGTTTCACGTCCATCATATCGCTCTGCCAAGGACATACTTCTCGCTTCTGATTAGTCCTTCACATCTCTTTTCGGTGTTTCCTAACCAATAAAAGCGAATAGTTCCCATTTTCTTTCCTCAAGTCAAACTCCACTATCGATAAGTCGGAACTGACCGCTTCTTGATAGTAGTTACACCTTAAAAAAATTCAATGCCTTCATCTAGGGACTCTATCTGGGACCAAAGAAGTCCTCGTTTTCTTAACGTTCTTCTAATAGCAAGATAACCTCCAACTCATAGCACCCTGTGCTGAATTGCTTACATCGTCCTCCTTATGTCTTCCAACCTGTAACGATTGCATTTTCGGATTTATGTGTTTTTTCAGTTTCTTTCGTGTGTCCCATTCTTTCATTGGAAAATGGCTGGCATTTTAATGGTAAGATTGTTTCGGATGCAGCCCTGCATGATTTGGATAATATTTTAGATTAGAATTTATTTTTTTTTTTTTTATATATATCAATGTGTAAGGTTTTTTAAAAACGCTTATCTGATCGTAAGGAAATGAAATCGGAGATTTGGAATTAAATTGATGATATCTATTTTCTATGATTAGGTAATTCATCTATGTTGTATAGAATAGTAGTTGGAGATACGAATATAACAGTGCTTTGTTTTTATTATAAATCAAATGTCAGAAATATCCATTTAGATATTTTTATATGATTTATTTAAAATTCCTTCCTCTGGAGGTGGATGGGTTATTCTATCATCCGCGTCATAATTATATATCATTATGAATACATTAGCTCAGTATAACCTGCTAAAGACGAAACAGCAGCATTCCAAATAATTCTAGAATGTGGGTATCTATAATATTAATTTAGGTTTGAAGGCAAACGCGCACGAAGTTTGTAAGCCTTGAAATATTGATTGTATGATAAGTAGAATTGTATCGTAAACATTACGTGTGAGATGTCTCTGTAGCTGGTTTTTCTTTATGTGAGTTAGAGTTTGTGTTCAATTCGATTCTGCTGCTTTACTTCAGAAAGGTAATTGTTGTGATTTTTAGCCATTTTAAGGAGTTAATTCCATGTGATTGAGATATACTCGAGTGATAATATTTATTATCAAGTTTATTATTTCCAATTATAAGTGATTAGCCATCTTCTTCTAATATTTTTATTTTTACTTTGATTCTTCATGCTTATTAACAAGCTTACTATTTCCAATTGGTCTTGCGAAGTGACCTGACTCACATCGTTCCATCAATTCTACTTGCTGTTGCTGTAAACACAGTAAGTTTATGTATATCCCTTGTATTCATATTGTCAGAAAAGTATTTCTATACGATAGAAGAAAACGTTTCTTTGGCATTCTATTTCAAAGATTATTAATGAAATCTATGAAAAAGACCTAATTTGTGAAGAATTCAAAAATGTTGTTAAAATAATGTCCATTATTTTTATAGCTTATCTTATTCCCTCTCTTCATACGCAAAGTTGTACTTAAAGTTATTCCATGAAACACGCTTTCTCTAAGCATATCTACAAGACTTCCGAAATTCTACTTAAATACTTATGAATATTATTCTATTAAACGTTTTCGAGAAGATATTTATTATAAGAAGATGTTTATATTTTATATCATTTATTCTGATTTCATTTCCATTCGATCTATTGTGAAATAGTAGAAATATATTCTACTATTGGAAAACTTTGTATTAAAAGGATATGTGAGCTTCTGTTTATTATCAATCATTTTATTACTTGAACACATATTTATATAGTATTATTATAATATATTTATATATATTATATATTTATATACTATATATATATATAAGTATCTACTATATATATATACCTTATAATATATCTATAATTATAATAATATATATATATAATATATATATACTATATAGTATATTAAGAAATATATTTCTATATATTATATATATTATATATATATATATATTATTCCGTATTATCTTTATACTATATTATATAAATATAGTATATATATATATATGATATATATATATATATATAATATATATATATATATTATATATATATAATATATATATATATATATAATATATATATATTATATTATATATATATATATATATATATTAATATTATATATATAGTATACCGTATATATATATTTTATATATATATATTATCTTCTATATTTGAATTAATTATATATTATAATAATTGAATGAAGATGTTATATAAATGATATAACTTAGTCAATTATTACATTATGTGCGTAGTCTCATTCACTCAGGCCTCTCTTCTCATTGACGCAATTGAATAGATATAAAAGTTCTGTAGCCTCACCGATGAGATACCTCATTCTGTTTCCATGTTGAATGTCCTTCTAGATAGTTCGATGATCCTTAATTCATATTTGCGCTACGCAGATAAAACAACGAGTTCCTGTATAGAGAAAAATATATAACCGGAATTATAACTATACTATATATATATATATATAATTATATATATATATATATATATATCTATATATATATATATATACTATATATATATATATATATCTAATTATTATTATATATTATATTTATATTATATTTTATATAATATATATATATATAATAATTAATATATATATATATATTATATTAGTATAATATATAAGTAATATACTATATACTATTACTACTATATCATATATGTATATTATATATTATATATTCACACTAAACGTAATTATATATTATTTATTCCCATGTTATTCAAAATATATATATATAGGTCAATATACTACTATTATATATATAATACATATTACTCTATACTTACTTATAATATATTATCTATATACCTAATATTATATATAATATATATATATTCAGTATATAATATTTAGAAACTGATACATATACATATATTCATATATAATAATTATATTATATAATATTATAAATATATTAAATATACTAATATTTACATATACTATATATATATATATATTCATTAATTATATATATATTATATGTATAATACTTATATATTAGTAATATATATATATATATATATATTTATATTATACTTATATATATATATTTATATTTATTATACTTATTATATACTATTATTATATAGCCTATTCATAGTATTATATATTAATATACATATATATATAATACTATAACTACTAAATATATTTTAATATTATAGTATATATATATATATATATATATTATATATATATTAATATATATATATAATAGTACTGTATATATATATATACTAATATATTATATATATATATATATATACACAATATATATATATTATATATAGTATATTAATATATATATATATAATTATTAATATATTATTTATATATATATATTAATATATTACTATATATATTATAATATTAATATTAATATATTATATATATATATAATATATGATATATTATATCACTATATTTTGAAAATTAACGCACCACTGCCTCATATGACGTTATATCAGGGTTATCACGAAAAGACTCGTAACTACTGTGTAACTTTTATTATTGCCATAATATACAGGCATCAGGTGACCCACACTCTATATGGTGGTATGATTGTTGAGGGCCCTAGATTCTAGAAAGATTTTCCAGGACTCTGCGAATCGGGTCCTGTTTGTGATCTGATGTTTCCTCCCATATGGTTAAGACGTTATCGCGGTGACGGGTTCGGGTTTGGAGGGTGATTACTCAATAACGTGTATAGCCACCTCTGGCACAGATAGACGGCTTGTCACTGTTGATGGCATTGGCTCTCAGTGGTATGCCGAATGTCCTCTCTCGGAATATTCTGATCCTAGGATCCAATCCGTCTGCCACCAGCAACCTGGAAGGTTTCTGTGCGTGTGAATTGCAGCTTGTCGCCAACCGTCAAGTTTTCTACGTGTCCCGGCCCAATGTTTCAAATTTGGGTTTAGGTCGGGACCTGTAAGCCTGCCAATCCCACTGTTTCCTAATGACTACCCTAGCCCCTGCATAACACATCTTTGATCTGTGTGGTCTGGCTCTTTGGTCATTGTCAATTACGGAGAATCAAGCCACTCGTACTGTAAGGGTGATAGGGCAACGGATCATACAGGTCAAGCGACTATTTGCGATGTACCATGTGAGGAGGTTAGGGAACCGCCATGCTACGTGGGATGGCAACTCTGTACGTACCCGCTTTTAAAGAAATGCCTCCATGATATGAGATATCACGCTCCAATATGGAAAACTCTTCACATATTTACATTTGTCGTGCGTACCCTCATCATGTTCAGGAGCTCGTCGATACGACTCTGGAATCGCTCGATCGAGGTGATTGAGATCGACTCATGTAACGCTCATCTGAATTACTCTAGCATATTTTCGTTTTCCAATTCGCCGACCACGGTTTCCAATGTAAGTGTCTCCTGGGAAATCGCATAGTCGGTCGCCCGATCGTAATTGCGCTACTCTGTGTTAATCCTGGTCCTATGGTCAGCTTTTCGTGCCGCAACTTATTGTTCCGCCAAGGCCGTCAAATCTATAGTTGTATTTAGTCTACTGCACATCTGGCCTCCTCATGTCTCGTCTGCAGCTTTAATTTAAGGTGCCCTTGCTGTTGCTATGGTTGTCTCTGTACTGGTCCTGCATACGCAAGAAAACTGGTCTTCAAACAAAGTCGTAGCTGTCGTCAGGCCTGCCTCTGTAAGCTTCCCCTTGAGGTGCTCCTGGTGTGTCGTGCTATCCCCAGCTACATCGACCGTAAGCTGTTTGTTTTTGCGCACATCCAAATCGGTCCGACATGAGTTCACCTTTTAGCCCGTTCTCTCGGTCTTGACGGTATATAAATGCTTATTTTCTAAGTTTTTTTTTTCGCGCAGTTATGCAGAAATTATTCACTAAAACATTTTATTTAATTATTTATTTTTCTGCAACTAAGATATTTATTTGCTTTAATGAAGTAGTTTATATAATTTTTTTACTTAAATTTATTAAATGAGCTACAAAAAAATGTTTTCTATCTCACTAATGCAAATAGGTTAGTTGATTTTAATTCTGTTTCTGCTGAAAATGCCATTATGTTACACGTAGCAGCTAAATCACATTCATTTTCCTGATTACAATAATTTTGGATCTGTAATGAATAATATTTATTTTGTTAGGTCTAAATTACGAATAGCATTCACATTACATAATTTTAAAATATTCTAATAATTTAAATTTTATTATTTCTAATAATTATAGTTAACTCAAAATATAATATATACTATATATATAATATATATTATATATATATATATATATATATATATATATATATATATATAATATATTATTATTATATATATATCATTAATACCTGTTTATATATAATATTATTATTATAAATTATTATATATTATATATAAATTATATATTTTATATATATACCGTAAACCGGGGTAATATTCGGTTTCCTTCTGGGGCAAATTCGGACATCGTGGGGGCAGATTCGTCCAGTTGCTAGATAATTTAGCCTATATCGTACTGTATATAATATTATTTCTTTAACGATGTATTAATAATATGATTCTTTTATATGTCCTTAGCTATTAATCTTTTTTTATTTGAACCTTTTAAAGTTTAACGTCCATGTAATTTTGTGATTTTTTTCTTTTTTCTATTTGTCTGGCACATATAATATCTGGGGTTAAAATTTTAATGGGCTTATTAGCTAAGTAATTCATTCAGGTCACAATATTGTACTACATTAAATTGAGTGAACCCTAAGACTGATAGTACTTTAAAATAGTTTTAGTAACCTTAATTTTGCATATCGTTGGAGGTCAGTTCAGGCTATGTAGATATATGATCTTATGCTTTTACATAAACAATTGTAATAATTGGGGCAATTCGGTCCAGGTTTAAAAGATTTGCGTGGGGGGGCTATTCGGTCCACATTGAAATCTTCATTAAATTTAAATTTTTTAATACTCCCTTATTACAATAAGTGATGTCCGCAAATTAAATGTTTAAAATCATTTTTTTATACAATCTTTTACCAGCAAGATAGGTAGGTAAGTTTTTCAACTTAGGCCTAATCTATATTTCTAGTACATGAATTTTTTACAGCAAGTATGGTTCAACACTTATCGCAAAAGTAACAATTATCGGCGGATACATAAGGGATACTCGTGATGAATAGTGATGTGTTGATAGACCCTTAAGCAGTTTTCGTTCTTTGCTATTGGTTCTTTTACGAATACCTGTAATACCATGACCTAAACGCTCGAAGTTTTGCATTCTTGTTTTTGTCAAAGCGTTTTTGCGTTTCGTTTTTGGTCAAACATTCGCAAGAAATCGTTAAAAGATAACGCTCACCTTATAACGTAAATATGGAATATTCTTAATTTCTGTGTAATTATATAAATAAAAAGAATTGGCACCGTTACAGAATTAATTAACATTGTGACATGATTCGTTTTTTGTCAAAATCAAGCGGCAAGATCGTAATAAGAAAAACTTACGCTCACCAAGTACGTAAAAGATTATGTCTCTTATTATTTGTGTAATAATATTGAATCATCAAAAAGAATTAAGAAATCTCCTTACGCTGTGTGAGCCATTTTTTTGGACGATTTTTGCGTTGACAGAACAACGTATCGCAAACTCGATACTTATTTTATTCCATACAAGACCCAATTTCTTAAATTAATATTGTAATACCATTTATTGTTAAATAAGAGACTCTAAAGCGCTTTTGAGCGTTTATGCGTTTACATTTTTGGTCAACACATCGCAAAATCTAATGTAAAAAAACGCTCACTCAAACGTAAGAGAATTTCCTAATTCTTGTATAATTACAGTAAATAAAAAAATGAATAGCAACCTTTCCAGAATTAAGGATATTCCCCTTCGTTACGGACGCAGCCTTTTTTTTAAGATTTTGCAGTTTGACTAATAAATCGAACGCTAACACTTCGAACATTTTTATTTACGTTTTCGAAGCCCAATTTCTTAAAATAATATGGTAAATACCATTATGTTTTTATAAAATGGGTCTAATAATATCATTAATTTTTTAATTAAATATAAGACATCTTTAATTAGGATTTTAGGGATGTGAAAATTAAAGTGGACCGTATATTGCCTCACCCCCCCTCAAAATCGTGGGCAATTTCGGTTCCAAAGCGATTATTTATCGGTCTCTAAATTAATCCTATATTTTATAATACAAATACATATTTATATTTATCTAAATTTATCTAAAAAAAGGATAACATTACATATAAAAAAAATTTTCGATTAAAAAAAAAATAATATAAGTCTCCATAAACTTAGCATTTTGAAGTACCCTCTGACTTTTGGATCCAATTGCCCCGTTTTAACGGTATACTAATATATATTATCTTATATATATATTATTATATATTATAATATCTTATATATATTATGTATATTATATAATATATATTATATATATATTTATATATCGTATATTATATATAATTAATTTGCCCTTACTATTACTATAATAAGATAATTTAGTTTCCTTTACTTAGTATAAAAAATTTTTTTTGACAAATATAGATTTGTTTTTTTTTTTATTTTTCTTTTTTAGTTAAATATATTTTTATATAAATCCAAGCGTATTACTTAAACACTGTTTGCAATATTTTGTTAATATTTTTTTCTAATGACAATATTTGGTTTTCAATATTTGTAAAATATTTATTTACAGACGTCTAGGCTATGGTAATAAATGGTAAATGAAACATACTGATGTCCTAAAAATTATAGAAACGAATTCGGGACGTACTTCATTTTTTGGTGTTCTTCTTTAGTCAATTTCATTAGAGTTGTTCTGTGGGTATTTTCTCATTGAAAAAGGTTGAGGCATTCATAAAGAGTCACATATGGTAGAATCTTTTCAACGTGATTAACAAGTCACCCCCATTATCCAGAAACTGAATCGTCTGTGTTGGATATCACTATCCTGGGGGCCTGGCTGAGGAATGCTTGCTGAGATTTAACAAGTAAATTTTGATGGTGCTATATGACATGACAAATGGTTTAAGAAAAGATAAAGAGATTCATATAAAGCAGGAAATTATATTATTGATTATTTTCATTTAATACAATAAACCATGCAAAAGTTATTATATAATAAAGACAATCAGGACTGAAAATATATTTTCCACATAAAAATATAAATTATGTCAGTTATTTATTTTATTAATACGTCTTTCGACTTTTCCTCTCTATGTTGTATTGGTCTAATGACTTATAGGAAAATATGTTAGTGTTATTTTCAGGGCTGCTACATGTGACATAATTCTACTTGGCTAAAAAACATTAGGATCGTGTATTAATATATTGATTAATGAAAGGTATCTGAAGCAGCGGCAAGTGGAGAAATAGATGATGCAATATTTGATGAGACGAACATAAATAATGAGAGAAAGAAAATCTAATGAGGATGGAATACACTGTGATGAGAAGTGGAAGCGACATAAGAGGAAAGTGTGGAGGAGGTCAAGATGGGAACAGAATTAGCAAATAGGAAGAAAATGGAGATGAGAAGAAGACAGAAATGAAAAGACAAGAGATACTGAAGGTTAAGCTGGAAGAAAGATGGAGGATGATAAATAAATTAATAATGGAGTCATGTGCTCACATGTGGATGACTTCTGCTATGGGGATATAGAGAATTTCAAAAACGTGTAATAAGTGAGTTAAAGGAAAGGATTAAAGTATTAGAAGACATAACAAAATTCAAATATGTAGGGAAAATATTAAAAAAGAAGAAAATTACATAATGATGGATCAAATTAATTATGTAATGAGCATTGAATGCCCGGAAATAAAAAGATTTAAAGAGAGAATTCTCAATAGTGAAGAGATGGCTGGATACAGAGCATTAGTGGGGAGGCTGGATTGGTGAGCTCAGCATACTAGACCTGATTTAGCAGTGGAAATGAGTATGTTGAGTAAGAAGTTTAGAGACTAGAACATTGGATATGAGAAAAGCAATAAAGGTGGTAAGAAAAATTTAGGAAAAAAATGAGGTGAAAATAGCATTAGAGAAACTGGAAGGAAAGAAATTAACAATTGAAATCTATGCTGATGCTTCTTTTAATAATGTAGGAGATGGCAACTCACAAATTGGATATATATATTAAGTGTGAATGATGAAATGGGTAATAAATGTTCTTAAATGGAAATCGAAAGTGGCTAAAGGAGTAGTAAAATCGGCAACAGAAGCAGAAGCTTTGAGTTTCAAAGAAGTTGCAGAAAAGGCCATATACTTAAAGAGCACATGGAAAGAAATAAGCGAAACAAAAAATATTGGGATTCAGATAAGAACAGATAGTAAAACATAGAGAAGGCTATAAAATTGACTACAGGGGTATTAAGTAGGGAATTAGGAACAGATATTGCAGCCATTAAGCAGATGAGTGAAGGAAGGGAAACATCAAATCAAATGGATAAGGACTAAGGAGCAAATAGCATTCTCACAAAGACACGTGTTAAGACTCAAAATATGTTTAATAGTTACCTTTTAAAATTCGTTTTCTTATTAACGACAGCACTAATAAAAAATTATTAAAATAATAAATTTTTTCGATATTAATTTTGAATGAATATATATTCCGAAACCTTACGAAATCGCTTAGTTTTGAAAAAAAATTGGTTCGACACTTAGCACAGCTATCATGTTCATTATTTAGAAAATATAACAAGTTTTTTACCGGACAGCGAATAAACATACGCGGAACTAGTTTTGATTTCACATCGATTAAAATTTTATGATATTCTATTGTATAAATTTTATGTATAAATATTACACAAGGTACAGTTTCAAAACTAAAATTTTATATTACACCTCGAGAATTGGAAATTTTTTGGAAACGAATGACATTTAATTCTTTTTAATTTAGTTAACCATAAATAAATATTTTCGATATGGAATGATTTTAAGGGGGAAGAATATAAAATAATAAAATGAAATTATCTAATAATTTCAGAGCAGGATTTTATTTTCCGTCCCTCGGAACACACATTATTTTCGAACGAAAATAAAAATCATCTCCTGAAAAAAATATATTACTTCGCTCCCATAAATTCTTCTCGTTGATTTGTTGCTCACAAAACTGTTAAAATTACAAGTTGTGACGAAAAAAAAGGATTAATTGTTGCGAATATGAGAGAATTGTATTTCTTAAATGAATTATTTTTTATTTTTTATAAAAACCGTCCAGAATTACATAATTTGAATGGTGGATCAGAATAAGGGGAATTAAATCTTTTGGTTTTAAAAATAAAATATATTCATAAATAATTTTATATGTTATTTTTTTTTCATAAAATAAATAAAAATATAATTAGGGCAAATAAGGGTTTTAAGATAAATTTTAGTTTAAGAACTAATTAACGATAAAAAAATATAAATATGAATTTCTATAGATGTGATCCAATTATATATGATGTGAAATCAAAAACTAGTTATATCGCTGACAAATAGTGTACCTCCGTTATTTTTGTTGCTTGACACAAAAACTGAGAGTTTGAATTAATTGGTAAATTAAACTTTCAAAACCAAACGCCCGAAAGTCCGTAGAGTATAATAAAATCACTATTTCAGATAATATTAAAATTGCCTAAAATTGGATTTAATTTTTATATAAAATATAAATGGTAAAGATATACTTCAACACCAACTCAAACCCGAAAAGTTGCTTTGAGCACCATTCGCAATATAGCTCTTCAAAACAGCAAATTGTATGAACTTCCCAGTTTTCATAAATATGAAAATTGCAAATAACTTCATACCAAACAGCGAAAAGATGCCGTGATAGCCCAGAACGGGGAAAAAATCTAGCGTTTCAAATATATTAAATAGATGTTTTACAGTTTTTATAAATTAAATTGGCAAATAATACTATCAAATATCAAACGCCGAAAAGATACAGAAAGCATTCGGGCGGAACATTCTCTTTTCAAAAATTATTAACTTGCTAATAAGATTTCAGTTTTTCCATAATATTACGCGGATAGGTATTTATCAATAATCCGAAACGGCCACGACGAGAGGACAACCCCGCGAAGATAGGCGTGCTGGGCTCGCTGTCGTCGTGTGCCCGCACGAGGTGCACGCCGAAGCAGGCAGCCCAAGCAGGGCACGCGAGAGCACGCGAAGCAGGCACGCGGAGCTGACCACGGACGGACAGGCCAGCGAGCAGGGCCCACGACGAAGCAGGGCTACGCCGAAGCAGGGCACGCCGAAACCAGAAACGGTGACGTTTCGTTCCTAATTAATTGATCGTAAATATCGTCATGCATTATTCATATCGATGGATAGGGAACTCGTAAGGTGTCGTCGATTCGGTAGACTTCGAAGTTACAGTTCCAAATCTCAACATCATATAGTTTTGCTCCGTGGCGTACTATTAAATTTGTTATCGCAGCGAGCGAACTTGTCAATTTTGTTTATTGGCAGCGAAGGAATAGCAGAGATTTCATTCGAAATAATTTTATGTGTTGTTTTAGATATATTTTATTTGTATATTAAATAGGAACGTATTCTCGTAGTTAATACCTATTAGCTAGTGTTTATTCGCATTCCTCGAATTTTGTTTTATTAGATTTAAGATTGATTGTTGTTTGTAAATTCGTATAACTACATTATGTTAGGATATGATAATATAATATTAATTTTATTAACAGTTTCAAACAAGATTTTTTTTTCGCGCTCTCTCCGAAAGTTTTGAATATTTCGAATACTTTACCCATGGATAAAGGAATATTCTCCATAGCCAATTTTTGAAGTAATATAAAGTTTGTCGCCTGCGATAAATATCTCTCTCATTATTTGTCGCCTTCAAAAAAAACTGTTACACTACTTTTTTTCCCAAGAAAAAACAAAAAAAATATAATTTTAATTTCGTTATCGACCAATTTCGTTTCTTATTTAAATAATATTTAGGAAGTAAATAAACCAAACTACGATATACTCCTTTTCGCCTCCAAATGCTAAGACGATATTGATTCGGAGACTCCAAACATCGCCCTTGTTTTGAAAGATAAATTTTGGTTCGAGAATTGCCACGGCTGCGAAGGGATATTTCATCAACAGCAATCATAATTTATCTATAGTGTGCAATTAAAAAGTTTGTTCCCAGGAAATGCGGAATTTACATTTTTCGAATGCCAAAAAATACTGTTGTAAAATCAAATTTGAGACAAAACTGAAATTTCATCTCGTCGCTTGAAAATTTGTTTTCTTTGTAAAATTTTGAACTTAAGAACATAATATTAATTTGGTATTAAGCTATCATAAATGAATTCACAATAAATATAATGTTCGAAATTACAAAACACGCGAGTGTTTGAAACTAAATTTTGGTTCGAGACTACGGATGCAAGAGGAATTATATAACAATTTAAAATTTTTCTAGATGGAAATCGAAACATTCGTCTGCTGGGTAAAGGTCTTATCTTATTTTGTGCTATGGCAAATAAAAAAAAATAAAACTTTTACATACATAGTTTAGCACAAAAAAAATTAGTATTTTCGCATTGAAATTCCGTCTTGTCTTGTAGTGGGTGTAATGAAAATTAGAGAACTAATATTAAATAAGAATTATAATAATCTGAAATTTAGCTATATGAAGGTTTTGAAGATATAGGTTATTCCTATCAGATAGCGATATTTTTGAAAAGAAATTTTGGTTAGATACCTTACACAGATGGCGAAGGAATTTTTTCTATTAACCGAGAATATTAATTTTTTTTCTGATGAAATAAAACTAGTTTGCGTCGTTGCCCGAAAAAGCTCTACCGTATTTGTTGATGTCAAAGAAAAAATCGTTAACATAACAGGATTTAAGACATCAAATGTATTTTAATTTTCTATTAATTTTCGGTTTTTTTATTAAATAAATTTAGGAAGTATAATAAATAAAGATTTAAATAATATAACTTTTTTTCGATATATAAGTTTTTGGAACGAATATAACAGTCCGAAACTCTAAAAACTCGCTTAGTTTGAAAGAAACTTGGTGACAGCTTGACAGCATATAGTGTTCATATCCAAAATATACCAATTTGTTTAATGGAACGAATAAATAGTGTTCAAAGCAGGAAACTAGTTTAGATTTCACATATAGTAAAATTTATGATTTGCTGTTGCAAGGAAATTTTATCGTAAATTTAGTCATAATAAAGAAAGGTTCAAAAATTTATATTCCAACTGGAGCAGTTTTGCATTGTTTGGAAACGAAATATCGAAACTTTAATTTTTTCTTTAATGTTAACGACATGTGTAAGTAAGTAAAGAAAACGAATTTTAAGGGGGACATTATGGATTAATATGTATGATTAATATAATATTTATAAAAGTGCAAGAGAAGTTTTATTTTCCGTATGAGAAGTTTGCATATTCGAGAACGAAATAGAAATAATGACAACAACTATTGTACTAACAATAACATGTCTCCCTGTTATTTTGTTTGCTCACAACAAGTTGTGAAAAAAAAGGTTTTAATGTTGCGAATGAGAGATGATATTTATTAGATAGTATAATATATCAATTTTTTATAAAACAGTCGAGATTCTTAACATTTAATATGGAATAAAATTGGTTAAATTTTCAATGTATAATTATAATTATTTATTTTTGCCTATAAAATAGAATAAAATATAATTAGTTGACTTAATACAATATCAATTATAACTTTATTTAGAATATATCAGAGTGAATAAATATAACATTTTGATTGTTATAAACGTAAATCATAAAATTTATATTGGATTAATGGAAAGCTTTTCAACGGTGACTGTTTCGCAAGTTCTGCAAAATAAAAATCAGACTGAGTTTGATTTTTTAAATTTTCCATGACATACCCAAGCTGTTGAAAGATGTGTCAAACTTTTTACAGAGTCTGCAGTAAAGTGTGCAAACAAGAAAAGCGCGATGGCTACATTAGAGCAACTTTGCTTTTAAGATACACAATGACAATTTTTTTATCAAATATCTAAATTTAAGACAACGTGCATGACTAAGTCAACATAATTTAACACACCTTAATTGATTTGATGTTTGGGTAGAGTGTGGGTGGAATTCGAACTGCACACTTCGTGCAGTTTTCGATTTTCCTTTTCTTGCGAACTTTGATTTATATTATATATATATATATATATATTATAATATATATATATATAATATTATATATTATATATATAATTATATAAATTTATATATATATATACTGATATATAATATATAGTTATATTAATATTAATATTTATATATTAATATATTATATATCTTACTATATATATATTAATATAAATATTAATATATATTATATATATATATAATATTATATATATATTATATTATATATATATATAAAATATATATATATATATACTATATTAGTACTTATATATATATTATATCGGTTATATATATATTTATATATCATATTAATATATATATATAATTCATCATATAGTTAATATATAATAATATATATATATATATTATATATCATATAATTATATATATTAATTAGGGTGATATATACCTGATAATAGGTCATCATGGTATGGATATGAGAGGTGTTTTTATTTAATAGAATATCATGGGTGTAGGGCGATATTGCGGGTTTAATAGACGTGTCCTGATTAGTTATGGGATGTTGTTGAGTTCTGGCGTCTGATCTGAGGGTGTTTGTATACATATGGTTCGTGCTTGATACAGTTTGGTTGGGATGATAGCGGTAGGGTTGTGTGTTGCGTTTTTATAGGCAAGTGGTTTCAGTCGTTTGAGGTGGTTAGTGGCTTCATCGCCTGTGTGGGTTTGTATGGTCTGTTGGGTGTGGTGTGTTTATGGTAATGAGTTAATGTAGTATTATGTAATATTTTAATTATGTGTGTATAATGTTGTATGTATACGGTTTATTAGTATATATTAATATAGTATGATGTAGTATGGTCACTGCGTGTTAGTTTGATGTGCTTATATTCTTTGTGTCTTGTTGTGCTAGGTTTGGAGTGGTTATTATGGTTCTTGTGTTATATGTGTTATAATACTATTATGTGGTAATCGTGTTATGTGGTTTTCATGTTATTGTGATATTAGTGTTATGTGGTATTAGTATTAGGTAATTCTTATTTAGTTGTATTATTTTGGGGGGTGGCGTATATAGGTGAGTAAAGTTTGTGTTTGTTGAGAGGATTTACGGATATAGTCTGTATATGTGATGTGTCCGGTTCTGGTAGTTGATAGGGATTTAAATTATTTTGGGGGTATAGGTAAATCATATGTTTGTTGTTGTGTTGTTGATTAGCTTTGTTTGACGTTATCGGTTTATTGTTGGGGTGGTGGGTATATGTAGTTCTTACTAGTGGGGTGGGTATGCCAGTTGCCAGGTGAAGGTTATAAAGGGTTTGAGCATTGCTGACGATTATTGTTAATAACTATCAAGAATATGGTTTATGAGTGGATAGGCGTCTTTTGTGATTGTATTTGGTGGAGATAATCGATCTGGGTGGGACGCGGGATTATGTGGTGTGGTAGTTGAAATGTGTTTGGATTTAGGCTAGAATTACAAAACAGTATATATTAAACTAGATAGTGAGGAAAAACGTTTGGTTGGTTCGTGAAGATTTTCAGGGAGTATATTCAGTTAGTGGTCTGTAAAAGAATAAAGGAAATCTCTATCGAGGCAGTATTAGGAAGGTTGAACATAATGGTACGTTCTATTTGCATGACATGATGGTGCATCAGCAATGAAGGATAGCTTTAGGTGGAAATAGTTCAAGCTGTCAAAATATCCAGCGACTAACTGAATGTTCATTAAATATTTACGTGAGATAATTTTTTTTGGAGGTCCAAAACGTTAGACCAACTTTTGGCATATTTAAGAACAGCTGGAACGAACTATATTTATATTAGCGACCAACTTCGGTTAAAATAACATACTTACTCTGACATTTACAAATAGGGGGTTCATCAAATATTTGCTTATTTATTTATAAGTCTTCTGAGAGCTAAGATAATGAACAGATCACTATAATGAGTAAAACTTCCCCATGGCATATAACTGAATACTTTCAGATCATATTACGTGGCGAAGAATACTTAGGATTCGTGATTATGCCTTCACGATATGAAGATTTGTTCACTTAGTATATTTCAGAGATGTTATTTGGTATAGCTGAATATAAATGTGATATGATGTAAATAAAAGCTTGCAGAATTGTATTCGAGTATAGGATTCATAACTATAATAGATCGCTACATTCTAATACCTCATAATTATATAGAATTATCTCTTAATCACGAAATGATCTACATGGACTACGTTACAATTTTTCAATAACCTTTGTAATTCATTAGGTGATCTTGCAATACGTGTTAACTTCTCATCTCATCATCGTATCATACATGTATCTCATTTGAAACATTTCACCTAAAGTCTATCCATATCATTGCTGATTATTGCATACCAATTAATGTCATGTCAATAAATAGAAAGATACCATTATCTAATTTAAACCTTTACCTAATTACTGGGTCAACTCGATTAGAGATTTATTTCCTTTTTTCCTTTATTTACCATAGCTCATAAAACCTGCCTGAGATACTTATCAGCGAAACCACAAATCGTTCTCATTTCTGTTTACATATACTTTTATTAATTCCTGCTATGATATTTTTTTATTCCTAATAAGACGCGTTATGACAAAATATGAAAATTTAGACTGAAAATTCTTTTTAGAGTCTAGAATAATATTATGTGTACAAGAATATGGCTATAAATAATTATATAACATTTATTCAATTTATATAGAGATATTAATATTAAAATTTAAAGATATATATTATATAATATTTATATAATCTTTCATATAATATATTATTTAATTAAATATATTATTAAACATAGATATTATTATATTTATCTATTTTAATATACTATATATATTGTTATAAAATTTATTATATATTATAATATATATATTATATATATCTAGCATCTAATAATTATTACTATAATAATCTATATTATATTATATAATAAAATATTTATTATTATTTATAATAATATAAATTAATATTATTTATTTATATATTATATATATTATAATTTATTTCCCATAAAAAAATTTAACATAAAAGTTGTAGGGGATCACAAAAAGACAAGGCTATAACTATTATATAAAAAAAATTAATAACTAAAAAACTAATAAATTATTGATATAAGGATGTTTTTTTTTATCAAAGTATTTTTAAACCAAAATAGATATTAAAAATATTTCAGCATTGTTAGGATTATTTCACAACATAACAACTTCGATTCGTTGAATGAAGTAAATGAGTGTGCGCGTATATCATCAATAATTATTATAATCTGAAAGAATAAAGCAATTATGCATTTGGGCAAACCTAGTTTATAAGTATCAAGTATTCTTGAATCCAAGATTCCATACTTAAAACCTAACCCTAGTAATAGATTCGAATTTCCTATTTTCATGCACCACTCTTTTAAAAATTTACAGTGAAGAAAAAATAAGAATCAAGCTACAATTTTATATATTATCTATAATCATATCTACTACTTAAGATTTGAAATATAGTATAAAGTAAATTTCAGTATAAAATAACTATTATTTAATACTCAATACTCACTAAACACACGTAGTACAGCAAGGGAAGAATTATAGAGTCCAATTAGTGAAAGGACAAAAATATACAGCAATACAATCACATTCATACGTCTGCAGAGAGGAACCAGACTACATCGAGATTTATGAACGTGTGCAGTTCAGAATTTACATATTCCATCCACATATCCGTACCCCTCAACAACACCTATAACAAGGCTCTGAAATTAGCGGTGTTCTCATTAATAATATATTGCTTATTGTCCGGTTGACGTCTTGACACCAGTAGTGTCCTTAAGGACATGAATGATTTAGACTATCTTCCTTGCCAATATCAATACCTGTTAAAATAATCTCCTTAGTAAAAACCCTAAATCGGCACCAGTGCCGCCTGAAATGGAATCCGTGCCGTGCAAGCCCTTATTCTTTGATTTGGCACTTAATCATGTAGACTTCCCATCCTTGGAGGACAAGGAACAAAGGGCAATAGCGAGCTTGTGGTATGGCCGATGTGAATTTTTAAGTATATACTCTACATAAGTCTGATTTCTCCTTATTGCAAGTATACTTATGTACGAAACGTATACCCGTTCTGAACATATTTACATTCAAATTTGTCAAATGTGAATATAGTTACAATAATTCATTTATCTAAATCTATCATGCTCACTTAGTATTAATGACATTCATAATTTAGTTTATTAAGGATCGTAAAAGTTTAACAGACTTCCCTTTACTAGATTTATTTATAGTATCTATGCCTTATAGTTAATATCTCAACTGATAATGCTAACTGTTAATATATATATGTGTTGTCCTCTCTATACATATCGTTTCCGGTGTATCCAGACATATGTTTCATTATGTGAGATCTTAACTTATCTTGCTCACTAAATGCTTGGTTACTCATAGTTTAATGTTCGTCTGGCAAATTATCGCTGTATATTTAATAATCCATATATAGATTATATTTTAGAATAATAAGTTTCATATATATAGACTCATGACTTATCTCTTATGTCGTAACCAGGATATGAGCATATAGTTATTCACATGTAGTATTACAAGTCATTCTAATGAGGGTTCTTTTATGGGTACTATATATATCTTTCGGAAATAAACAACCGTAATACAATGATTCAAACTATGCCATCCTGTTTAACCATTTTCGGGAGATGACTGCACTAGAGTAGTTCCAGGCAATCTACCTTACTGCTCAGCATTGAACTTAATGACTATACTTCGCTAGTATATTATGCACTGAACAATATATTACCCAGATAAGGTATTCTCTATTTTAATTTGTTCTACTAAGAATCTGAGTGTTTTATTATCATTGATTGTATATCTCTATATTTGAATATGCTTACAAAATACTTTATAAGGTAACTTCCTCACAATATCAGGCTGAATATGCTGATTATTCCTCAGTACGAAATGAGTACTGGTCGTCGCTTCATCCTTCCAAGTACCAATAATATAATGAATTGGTAGAATATGTTTAAGAATTGGAAGTAGCATAATTGACAGCACTTGATAACATGTGGTGACTGAATTTTAACCTTCATTAGTTAGGGGATAATAACACCTATATATTCAAACTTAGCCACTGGTTTATTTTGATTCCTGATGGTATAATCAAGCCTAATTAACTGTTCCGTTTTTTCATATATTCATATTTCATTATTCATTATTCTGGATTATAATTAATTTTATGAATAATATTTCATATATTGATTATTTATTTTTACTATCCAGATCAAGCTCTCTGATGGAAGTGATACGGACATATATGGTACTACACTACAGGCTTCAATATGAATTAAGTTAATATTGCATCTATACTTCTATAATTTTAACTTATTTCGCTAATATTATTAGATCGCTTATTTTATACTTGTAAACCGATACTATTTACTTTATCTATACCATCACATAGTTATATAATTTCCTTTATGTTATTATTTATTGAACGGTTTCCATATTATGATCTATTACTGTACATGTTTTACATGCTATACTTTATTCGATCTTCCTTATTCATTGCTTTTTATAGATTACACTATCAGACGATTTTTTATTATCAGAAACACTCATTATCAAGATTTGCTAAACTTAAGAAGTTAGATATGTCTAGATTCTAGCTCTTTTAAAGAATCATAATTAAATTATTATACTGATCACTATAATTTAACCTACGACTATCGATCTGTCGTCCACTATGATGATAAGGCTTTTTAAGATAATTAGAAGATTTCCTACAATAATAACCTTGGTATGATAATGAAAAGAGAAAGTATTTATGTATATAGATGGCGTTACCATCCGTATGGTGACCGTTTTCTATATGATGAGAATTCAGGATAATGTGCACAAGGTTATTTTTATATACAGTTTCTCACAAACCATATTTACTTTTTCTTTCATCTCATGAAATCATTACTAATTAATCTAAAAGTGTAGTTGCTTTTATGATTTGTTAGCGCATCTGAACAATTGTTCAGCGCTATTGCGATCTTTAAAATTGTTCATTTACTTGTTCATCTCGAAAATAATGGCAACTCTATAATAATGAATTATAACTAATCGACTAATATTAATTAAAAATCCTCAATAAGGTTTATTATAATATGTGAGCTTATGTTAAAGGTATAATTTTAGCGATTATTATAATCATTACTTTTCTTACATAAAACTTATTTGCATTTTGGATTATTACGATTCAAAATTATATGAAAAATAATTAGGTTATTTGGTTATTTATTTGTTTTGTTATTCATTTTTAGATTATAGTATAATAAATACTAACGTGGCTCATACATGTGTGTTTGCTCGCAGCAACACTTAGACATTTTCTTATTGAGAATAGCTCGGATAAACATATTTAATTTTACCGGAGAAGTCGTACTCTCACGAAGACCTACTAGAATAATTGGACTTTATAATGGAGAATCCCATATATAATATACATATATCTTACTGAAAGTAGCATTCTCACATAAGAGGGCTGAAGGCGTGATTCATTGGCCACGCATATTAACTACTTACGACTATGCAGGCCTCACATATCACGCAACATACTTACGGGTAAGGCGGCAACTACTGGGTAATTTATATTTTATTATTAAACAAAACAAGATAGTGTGGTAATTAAGTTAAGATATCAAAAATTGTTTATGTAATGCATATTATTTCTTTGAAGTGTTACTATTGAATTTACAATAATGAGTCGTCCAATAAAGTGGGTTTTGAACCTTAACTGCATGAGATGGTACCTATAAACATTTTATGGGATTTTCATTGAGTAAGGAGAGCCTAGAGTTGGCTTTACCATTATAAACGCACCTAACGATTGAGACTAAAATTGTAAGAACACTTCTATGCATTTCATAAACATATCTTGCAAATGCGTAGCTTTCTCGGTATCAGGTAAGGTCGATAGCGTCGTTGTAACATGTGACACACTATACATACAAGACGTCTTATGCATCAAACAGAGTATCATGAATATATTAAGACATAATTATGGTTTGAAACTATTACGATGGTATTTAATTTGATACTTGGTTAAAAATGGTTACTCGTTCACAGTCTATCTACAGCTAGAAGCAGTGAGGTCTCAAGTCTGGCTCGCGAGGTTAGTATGTCCATATTGCAAGATACACATATCGCTCGCTATCGTTATAGGAAGATTAAGCTTTTCAGAGGTACATGATTGGATTATTTAATTAGATCAATGGTGTCCTCAGAGGTGACATCTGGAGTAGCGGAGTGGTGCGGGGGGTAAGTGGATATTAAAACCCTACTTTGAAATGAAGACATTTGAAATTATTTAAGATATATATTATACAATTAAAAATGTTATTCATTTATGGCTTTTAGTAATATAATAATATATTCAAGGGTTATATATAATAATAACATTCATACCATCCATATGTCAGTAATGAGCTTACGGAAAATTTATTTAAATTGGTTAATTGGGATTACAGAGTTATATTTGACCTTAAACGGATATTTAAGGGTTTATAGTGTATATTAATGATCAGTTATAATAATATATATAAATAATTAGTATGATTACTTAAAATAGTAGAGAACACCATAGTTATATGGGCTTTATAACATACAAATTTATAACTTTAAAAAAGATAAACCTTTTTAGGACACAATTATATATTATACTTATATATTATATATATATATATAAATATAATTTATTCTTATTATATATTTTTAATTTAATTATATATTATATATATTATAATTAATATTATATATTATTATATAATATATATATTATTATTAAATTTAAACTATATTAATAATATCATATAATATTTATTAATATATATATATATATATTAGTTATAATCAAGATACAAAAATTAACTATATCCTAAATGTGAATTTAATGTGAAATATGGCAATATTATTTTTTAAATTAATATATATAATTATATATTATATAATATATATATATATTAACTATAAAATAATATATATACTATTATATAATACTATTAATGATATATTATATATACTATATAGTATATATAAGGTACATATAGTACAGGGGAGTAGTATGTAAAGGGGTTATGACTCATACTGAAATTGAGTATTATGAAACTATCAACAATTAAAAATGATATAAGCTCTTTTTAATTAAAGTCTTTTTTATTTTAAATTGCTAAAAAAAAAATGTTATATATTAATAGAATATGATATTGGACAAATTGGAACGGTAACTAATTACTCATGGATCAGTAGTTTTAAAGTGGCTGGTAAATAATTAGAATATAAATAGGTATAATCTCTATATCGAGGTATCATATATTAGGTATAGGATTGAATATAATATGGTAATTATCTATTTGTTACAATAGACCATGATAGGTTATAATTTGTACATTCAGATCATATGATAATAATGATATTATTAGTAGTGATTGTATTAATATGATTAATAGTGGAGAAATATCCAGTGCGACTGAGACCGTAAGTAAATTTGATAAATTTTTTATGAAGTTTAGAAACCTCAAGCCCATTTTTTCTTACAGATTTCTTGGACGTACACCCATTTTGAATGTTTAACATAGACTATTCAGATTTTTTAGCCTTACGCTTTTTGCCATATAGGTAAGCTCTGCATATAGTTAAGGGAAAATATCATAATTTAGTTTTATATACTTTTTCAATAATAAAAATTTGAATAACTTGGATAATCCCTATTTACCTTATTAAATAAAAGTTTTATTTCATTTTTAAGATTTAAATTTTTTTATTTTAATTTTAAATTGTGAAAATTTTAATGCATAATTTAACATAAATATTTTTTTTATTTCATTATAATTCCCCTAAAAAAATTTTTTTCCTTTCACATTTTCGTTACGTTTCCCACCCCCTAACATGAGTTTTTCCCGTTTTTTAAAAAAAAATAATTTAAAATATTTCAAACTTATTATCTGTTCGTTTCCACTTAATATCAACGTTATCATTATACTATCAATATTATTAAAAAATATAATAAAAAAACAACAAGTAGGGAGGCTCAAAGATCCCAAGATCTTATATATTAATATATATCTAGTATACTATATACTAATATCATACTATTATGTATTATATATCATATATATATATATATATATATATATATATATATATATATATATAAATATATATAATATATTATATACTATATATATATATAATATATATAATATATATATAAATAATATATATATATTATATATATATATATATATATATATATATATACATATATATATAATTAATATAATATATACTATAATAATATATATATTAGTACGTATAAAATATTATATATATTATATATATTATATAATACTATCTACACCCCTCTTCTAGAAAACATTTTACAGACATTCTCTACCCAATATAATCCCTATTGAAGTGGTAGAGGAGAGAAAGGAATTGCCCACAGCCTCATCTTGGCGTGGAAGAAGGCGACAAAGGGAAGGTGGCAGTTGGGTTGGCTGCTCAACTACCATATATCTTTTGCCAGGAATGCTTACTGCATACCTCGGGAGAAGGTCACGATCCGCGTAAACGGCATTCTATTCTTTGGAAGAAAGCGTTATGAATCCATCTTGGGTACCCGGGAATGGGTCCAGAGGAATACAATAATATGACGGAGAAGAGGAGAGAGACTGATAGATGATACTTTAGAAAGTTTTCAAATTGATTTATGAAATGACTGAAACACAAAGATGAAAGGAAACGGTGAAACATGAGTAGTTGAGGTGATCGAGATTGTGTGTGTTTTCTAGCTGTGGAAAGAAGCGAACGAGAGGACGAGAGTAAAGTTGCCAATTCTGATGCAGTTTTGACTTGTGACAGTAGACTATTGCTGGTAAGATTTTTTGATGGTGTGAGTTCTAGAACTTCTAATACTGTTAGTTAAATTTAAATTTTGAAAAGGTCAAGGTATGTGTGCGTACTTGTCTGTGACAATCGGTCCCATTTGAGGGAAATGATTGAAAAGATTCCCATTATCTGGAGATAATCTGAATGATGCTTTTGGATGGGGTGAGTAGGAAGCTTGCAGATTGATTGTGCTGGGTTTCCTAAATGGAGTTGGAAGTGATCAAAAAAGGGAGTGTATAGCAGTGGTTTGGAGGTGTCAGGAAGAACAATGAGAATGATAGGAGAGTGATTGATTTCTGTGATGAGAGAGACATGTGTGTTTATGTCTCAATACTTTCTTTAAAACACAAGAGTTATTCATAAGTATACTACTTGAAGTATGTGGTGGTTGCAGGTTAAGAGATGGATATCGAAGTGATAAAAGCAATGATTTATTTTGTCGTTGGTTGAAGAAGGAGATCGTTGAAGTATGTTGTGGGATGTTTAAATCAGTGAGGGGGTTAGTTATGGGATTATTGGATCATAATGTTGCTTTTTTGTAAAAAAAAGTTAGTGGCAGAGATTTGGATGGAGAGGAACCGATGATAAGTAAGGAGGGTAGAATTGAGGCTCGTAAGAAGTTAAGTGAAACAACGGGTAATAAGGATAAGTACTTAGGAGTGCTCGCAAGCAAATCCTTGAATGTGAAACAAGTTGAAAGCTGCTAAAATCTGGAGAGCAAATGAAGGAAGCAATATTAAGCAGTGCAAAAGAAGTATGTGGGATGGCTTTAAAAGTAGGAAGGTTAGAATGTCAAAAAGGAAAGGGTGGGAATTAAAAGAGGTGATGGCAAAGCGGATTAACACAGAATAAAAAGCAAGCAGCCGCGCATTAAAATTTGTACTGGAAAGCCAGCGCGAAGTTTCCAAAAAGAAAGATGTGAATAATTATATACAGGAGAAAAAGATATATTTACATAGATTCATATGGTAGGACGAAAAAAAAATTAAGTTTAAATGAACAGTATGGAAGGAGGACGAATGGAGACTTACAAACGTGAATAGGAAAACTCTTCTGGAAGGAAGCGCGAAGGATTAGATTGAGAATTAAGGTGAATCTGACTTAGAATAATGAAAAGGGCATCGGTACGTTATCGAAACTGATGTGAACGGATTTGCAGCGAGAAGCTGTTGGAAGGCAAACCACTTCGCGAAACATTGCATAAAATTCGGTAGTAATGAGGAGTTGATGTGTGAATTGTGTGTGGGTTCGATAGTGCAAGAAGGAATAGGCATTTTGGAATGAGGGTCATTAGTAAGGAGGAACAGGTAATAATGGGTAGAAGTGAGAAAGTTGAGAATGTAAATCTGTAAGGGCATATGACAAAATTAACTGTGAAAGATGGTCAAGAATGGAGGGGACGACTGATTGATTGATTAGATTTATGGAACTGTATGTAAACCAAAGCGTTATTGCGAGGGGCTATAGTTCCGAGATATTTCAGGAGAGCTGATAATGTACCCCTTATAATTAAGGTAGAGGAGGGTAAGGGAGGATAAAAGGGGAACTGTAAAGAATTATAGGGGATTAGTTTATGGAGTGCTGTTGGAAAGATATATGCTGATATTTTGGTTCGAAAAGAGCTGCGTCGAGGGGTTTTTTTTAACTGAAAGGGGGGGGAAAAGAACAACTGATTGGTGAGGAATAAGGTGCGTTTAGGACTCTAGAGAGGATGTAGTTGAATTCCGGATGTTTTACAATGAAACAAAATGATTGAGAAAATGCGGAAGAAGAAGTCAATGTATTTTAGATTTTTATGAGTTGTTTTAAAGAAGATATGATAGGATTAAAATGTAATCTCTATGTCAGGTGTTAGATGATATTATGTGAGAAAGGAGGTTCCTGAATGGAACAATCAAGGGTATGTATGACGGTAGTAAAGCATGTGTTAGAATAATCATGGTTTGTAAAAGTGATTCGTTTAAATATTATACATAAGGTTTGAAGTTTTCTCATGTTCTCCTTGGTTATTTAATTTGGTATAGATGCAGGAAAAGAATAGACGGTGTCGCGGGGCAGGAGGATAGTGTTGGAATCGATAGAGAAATGGCCTGAGAGTGGGAGGGTGCCTCCTATTATTATGCTAAGAGCGAGGTGTAATTGAAGAAGTGAGAGGGGTAAAAGACCCGCCAACAGTAGAGAGTTTGAGAGGGTTTGGTAAAGAGGACTGGCAGGGTGTTGTATAAAAGATTTGGATGAGAGTAAACGCTAGATAAAGAAGTAAGCGTATATGTTGTGAATGAAGAACAGTCCTCGCCGTGTGAAGACTTATGTTAGACTGCGGAAGCAGTTGGAAACAAAATGTCCTGAGTTTAAATATTTAGGAACTTATATTTATGAGATGAAAGCGGAACGAATGATGCGAAAGTGTTAGTGGGAAAGGTGAATGGTAGGCCAGGTGGCTTGGTGCCAATTAAAATCGTTTTTTGGATTTAAAAAGGACTAAAGTCTTGAGTGCGCTAGGGTCTCACATGAGAGTATGTTGTTACCTTTTGTTAATGTATAGTAGTGAGACTATGGTCTCTGGAATAAGAAGTGTAGATCTAAAATACACTGTGTTCAGATGGAAAACTCTTCAAAGTGTTAAGGTTTTTAGAAAGGAATTGATAAAATGAGGAAAATGAACGTCCCCCATAGAGACATTGTATGTCCGCTGCGGTCTGGCTAGAAGACAAGGCCGTATACAAAAAAAAAAATTGACAAAGTACGTTGATAGGTTGGTTCATCTATGGAAAGGGACCCATAATGGATAATCGGATGGTAGTCGATGTTATAGGGGAGTATGTTGAAAATCGACCTCACGCCCCCGACCTGGAGACACGACGACCCCGCAAGGAACAAGCTGCGATTGAGCTTCAGATGTGGAGGAGGGAAGAAATATTGCAGTTTGGCTCAGAGGCGAAAGAAAAGGTTGCAAAATAGTGTTGATTGGCGGTGGTGTTGTGAGGGGATATGGTTTTATGGCCCACCTTCGGCCAAAGGTATGAAGCCCCACACTGACGAAGATGCCATAGACCTATCCATTCGCAGTCCCGGAAAGCTCTAGGGTGGATTTTCTTGACTGCGACGAGCGATTTCTCACTAGTAGGTATAAAGGGGCCGGTAAGGCATGGGGCTTCTTTCAACTTGAGTATTATTCGCGCCCTACTACTTTCTTTTCCGGTCATGTCCTCGCACCTTACCCCCCAGTTCTTGTGGGAAAAGGAAAGGTAGATGATGATATATAATATATATAGTATATAATATATATATATATATATATATAATTATATAATATTAAATATATATATATATATATATATATATATATATATACTAATATTATATATATAGTAATAATATAATATATACTATAATTACTATATTATACTATATTATAATATAGTAATATAATATATATATTGTATATATAAATTTAGTGGCATAATCACACAATAATTCTCTGATGTTTATATATATATATATAACTATATATATATATATTATATAACTACGTTTTTAGTTAATATCTGCTATTAAGATTTAACTATAATTTATATTATACTCCTAGAGATTGACACAGATAAATATATCTGATGACATATATATATATAATATAGTATGTGTGTGTGTGTGTGTGTGGCGTATTAGGGAAAGTTTTCCACTCAGCTATTGATATATATAGTAGTAAGGGGTGGATAAAACTAGTAGCACAAAATGAAAACCGCGCAGCAGCCCAAAATGTTGCAAACCGGATGATGCTAAGCAACATTACTTAACATTATATTTTTGACGTTTGAAACGTCAACGTATGGGTATAAGATGTCGGTAAGACCGAATTTAAGGCCTAGACGACCATTTTCAGGCTTTTTATTCTGCTTAGGGGTATTTAACCTCAAAAGAGTTTTTTTGGCATCTAGAGGGGTTTTAAATGATCGGTAGATCATTTCTGATGGTGCCAATCGATTCCTAAAGGTCGTTTACTTCTAAAACGGTTTTTAAATCATCTTTCTAGGTGTTCTGGTTGATTGATTATGTTACAAAACATAATCCCGGTAGTAGGAGAGGACGTTCACAAAGTTTTGTGTATATATTTAAATACCCGCTTAAGTCAGCTTATTCCCTTTGGAACGTAGGGCACAGAGTGCCGTTACGTGACCTAATGCCACTTAAACACACGTGACACACATACGCATACACCGATTAATCGATACATTTAATACTTTAGTATCGATTAATCGCATTATATTGAATTCCAGGACGCCGTACCGACACGGAGACATGCGCGATTAACACCAGCCTACAACCAGTGCCACCCGATAACGTGACATACCGCGATGCACCCTAATATATCAAGCCTAACTACATCCGTCCTATATACCTACACTATATTCACACACATATATGTTTGTGAATATATATATATATATATATACATATACATATACCTACATATATTCACACACATATATACACACACGTACATACATATATCGATTAATCGAATAATCAATTATTCGAATAGGAGCGTACGGCACGGAGTGCAGATACGTGATATGCTGCAACCCATACTCACACAGACACCATTACTTAAAAAATGAGTCATGAGATTAAGGATTAGGAACCGGGGGAGCGTTCGGGGTTGAGCCCCGTGCGCGACTCGTTCACAATTGATGAGTCGAGAATTGTGGAGTGAACGATTGAAATAGAGTAATAAGTTGGTATCGGATTACATGAGCTTGAGCTGGAGTTTGAGATGGAGGTAAGGGTGGAGCCAGTTTGGAATTCTGGCTCCGGTTACATATTGGGTTAATTGAGATGTCTATACTTATGACTTCAATGGTTGTAGAACTCATTTTTGTGGTTTTCAAAAGTTTAAAGTGAGTTTGATCTGAAGCTGAGGGTGTAGCCAGTTTGAAATTCTGGCTCCGGTTGCCTATTAGGTTAATTAAGGTGTCTACACCTATGTTTTCAAAGGGGCAGAACTTATTTTTGTGGGTTTCAGAAGTTTAAAATGAGTTTGAGGATCCCCTTGATGGGGACTTGGGAAGAAAAAGGAAAAACACCTAGTGCATGACAGAGAGGAAGGAGAAAGGATGAAGAAGGAGGAAGGAGGAGGAAGGGAAGAGGAAGGAGGAGAAGGAGGGAAGGGGGGGAAGGAAGGAAGGAATGGAAGGAGGAAGGAGGAAGGAGGGAAAGAAAGAGGAACGAGAGGAAGGAGGAAGGAGGAGGGGAGGAAGGAGGAAGGAGGAAGGAGTTAATTTAACGGAGCACATGAAAAGCACAGAGTGCAGGACAGAGTGGAAGGAGGAAGAAGTAAGAAGTCTCATAAGAATGGAGCACCATGAGTCAGAGTTTAGAAGAAAAAGCACCAGAATGTTTTGCCGTGCAGAAGGAGAAAGGAGGAAGACTTGGGTCATAGGCAATCTGAGTGTTTTGCAATAATTACTTTTAGTATTATAAAAAAAAAAAAAATTATGATTATATGTATCGGTACAGGCACTCAGGTACTGATACCGGGCAGGTGTGCCGAGCTAGTAAAACATATACTTAGCACGTTTATATATGTTTTCAGTGATGTAGAACATGAATTACATAGTTTCAACTCTTAACCCTTTGATGCCGCGTGAGTGAATTCCGCTCTATAAACTTATTTTTTTTTTTGTTTCTTATCTTCCTCTTTTGATTTTTTCACATGTTGCTAATGCGGCGTTTTTTTGTTTTGTTTTTATGATTTTGCACCCAAAAATAGGGTGATGTCATGCGGCATCTCACGGAGTTAGGATCGTCATAACAAATAAACTGCAATTTTCCTTTTTATTCAAATTTAGACTTTTACATGTTTGACATACCGTATAATATCTAATCATATAATCATTATATATTACTCTAAACATCCTTAATATACTATATATTATATATACTATATATATATATATATATACTATACCTATATAATCCTTTCGACTGTCCTCACCCTCAACTATATATATACATAGATAGTATACAGTAAACCGGTTCCTGCGAAGAGGTTCAAGTATCAAAGATAGAGAAACAAGTGCCAAGCCAATCCTGGAAAAGAAAAAGGAATCTTTGCTGCCTGTGAAGAAAATAACATTTGCAGTGGGCAAATGCAAGATTGTTATTCAAACTCACACCGGTTGAAAACCATATCCTTTGTATCGTATTCTTTCATAACTCAAAGTATATACATTAACTATATATTGGTCGATGAGATAAATAATATATTTATATATATATTAGGGTATAATTATAAAGGTTGCCTATATAGGGTATTATATTTAATTATAATATATTATATATATAATATAATTATATTATATATATATTTTATATCATATATATAATAGTATATACTATATTAATTAATTAATATATATACTTAATAGCTATATATATACTATAACTATATATATATACTATATATTATAATATATACTTATATATATATATCATACTATTTAATTTAAATATATATATAATATTTATATATATATAACCATATATAATATATATATAATTAATATATATAATACTTATATAATATAATATATAAAAAAATTAATTGACTCATAATTTAATTATATATATATATCTAATTAGTATATATTATATATAATTATATATTTATATACTTATATAATTAATATTAATATACTATTTATATATATAATAGTAGAATCATATAATGTTATAATTATATATATATATTATATATGTATATATAATTAATTAATATATAACTTATTATAATATATATCTATATTAAATATATATCATAATATATATATATTAGTATATATATATATATATATATGCAACATAAAGTGAAAATTCATTTTAAAAACTTTTATTTATTAAAAATAATTTATTTGTACATTTATGATTAGTGAATACTTTAGTATATTAATACGAATATTACTTTGATGAGTAAGTAAAAAACGCTATATACTAACTATACTATATTACTCAATAATTGTACTTAAAGTTAATGAGGCTCTTGGCAATAATATTGACCCCTTCAAACAAAAACTTACCATGTGCTCACATTTTATATATATATAGGTAATATATAATCTCTCGCGCTATATAATACCATATACATACCTAATATATATGTAATGTTAGTATAAATAGAAGACATAACTCTAAATATTAATAGTCTAAATTTTTGCATGGCGTTTATTTAATTAATATAAACAAGTAAATATAGATTATATATCACTAAAATTTAAACTTTATTAAATAGATGGTTTGGGAATTATAATATATTGACAATAATAAGAAAATAAAATATTATAGTAATAAAATTAAATGTATTTAATTTAAAATAATAAATATCTATAATATACATTTCCGCTCTACGTAAGGGTACAATTAGTACCCTCAGATACTTATTTAAGTTTCATTCCCAGCACGTGGTGATTACCCCAGTAGGGATCCGAAATAACATACACAAATATTAATAAACTATAATTATTATAATAAAGAATGAGAATAATTATAAATTGAAAAAAAACAATATAATTTATGTAAATTTGCTTATGCTTTTGTGAATGAATAAAATATGAACTTTACAAAATATTAAGTATAACGCAAGCTGAAACGCAAATACTTCAACTCAAAAGCTTAATAAACACAATAGTTTTATAAGTAGAGATCAATTAATAAAATATTTATAAGACAAAAAAAAAAAACTAATCTCACTTAAAGTGTTTTTAAAGTTGATAATAAGACAGAAATACTGTATACAGAATAAAGGAAAATATATTAAATTAACCAGGCCTATATATAGATAAGTACTAGTTTACCTAAGTGAAAGAATACCTCTAGCCTTACTGAGAATAAATACATATCTATGTCCTCTATCTTAGCGGCTATTATACGTAATAAGAAGCTTATATACAATACTAATATTCAATTATTATTTCTAAATACTCTATTGGCTTATAAAATTGATATAATGGTTTTAATAATAATTTTTTAATATAATACCACCTAATTTATATTGAGTAGAATATGCAATTATATTTACTCAATACAAAAAAGTTAACTATAAAACAGTATGAAATAATAAAGTTTATTAAATAATATAACAACTACAATTTAAGACAGAAAAAAAAAAAAAAAAAAAAAAATATAAAAAAAAAAAAAAAAAAAATATAAAAAATAAATAAAAAAAAAAAAAAGAAGCCGAAAAAAAATTGAATAGTACCTATCCACCTAAATAATGATAACCAGTAGTATAGATAGTGATATATTACAAATGAAATGGTACTGTCGACTAGAAGCTCATTATAATAGTTTATATAAAATATCACTAGTATTCTAGAGGAATTTCTAACATCATTCGACTAGAGTTGTATATCAAATGGAATAATGCATGGTAACAAATAGAATAACAAATAGGGAACGACTCACAGCTCAAACCACTGAGAGAGTGATCGTTCTCTTTCTGCGACACGCCATAACTTCCGTATCAGATCGGAAGAAAAGGTGAAAACTCTGCGATATTCCCGAACAAAGGAGATAAGTGAGATAGAGTGATCGAACTAATATTACGAGGGAAAACAATGCGAAAAGTCAACTCGCAGGGCCTACCTTCGGCTATGATAACTTCACAAGGAAAGCATCCATCAACGACACATATGAAGAATCTGTTCACCTTCTTAACTGAAAACTTATGCTTGCACTCTGATAAGATATAACATAAATTTTTTAATTGGCAGGAGCTAAAACCTGGTGAAAAGCCAACCCCGCATTGACTTAAGCAGACGAGTAAACGGATCATTAGGACATCCGCAGATTACTAGCTCCTACATCAAAAATTGAAAACCTTCACTGAAAACACGATGTTCTTCGTTTCTACCTGAGGATCTGGTACTGTTTCGATTAACGGTATTGAAAGGGGCATAGCGGATCATTCGTAAATTGGGCCCGACAACAGCTGATGTGTTCATGGGAATGACCCAAACGCCATAAGGTTCAAAAATCCCTATCCAATTATTCGGTCAATGCTGTGACTCCATTCTTCTGCCACCAGGCATAGTGATTCCTCCAACCAGGTGAAAGAAAGACCACCATTGTCAACACAATGATTTGCCCCGAACTAAAACAATCGATAAAGTTGAAGGATTGGCCAGATAGTTGGAGGCTCATCATGCATCAAGTAAATTTCAAATTCGGATCTACGGGAGTATTAGTATAATATATGTTACAGTAATCGATTTAAATGGTATTATGGTGAACAGATTAGTATCGCTCTCTACTGTGCTATGGTAGATCAATATGGATCGTTTCTAACCTGATACGTTGATACACTACTTTACATGAGATATTAGAATTAGTGTAATGGACCCTTGGTATACATACCATTTTCTACTACTTATTCGTCTAGGTATTGTCTTGCAATCATGAATGCCAAAGGAATAGGCCTTGCAAAATGGCCATATTTATGTTAGCACATAAGCTAGAGCTCATATCTACAAAACAATGCTGGACCTTAACTATTCTCATCATACCTTTCGCTATACATAGTGGAAGAACTAAGTTATAGGGGATAGTGTCAGACTATAGACTTTACGCCCCCTGTGATACAAATGGAGATAGTGAGGTTGCATTTTAATTATTATCCTAATAATAAGAATTATATTTAAATATATAGATATAATATAACAAAAATTATATAATTTCATAATAGGAATTATAAGAGTAGTAAATATTATATTTATATTATGTAGTGTAATATATAAAAAAATAAATTATATAATTTTGTGAGATAGGGAAATACTATACCTACCCAACCATAACATCGTATATATATATTTCAATTATATAAAATATTTAAAGGTAAGATGAATAGTTTTGAAAAAAGCTCGAAACGAGGTATAATAGTGTATTTATAGGACTTAGTGAATATATTAAGTGGAACAATGCTATGTAGTAAGACTTGAGATATAGAACAGGTTTAATATTATTATTGCGCAGACGAGGTATGTCCGGTGTGAGCTATAGTATCAACATTGCAAGATAGAAAAGAGAGTAGGCGAGCAGGAACTTAAATGAGAGCACCGCAATAAATAATCCAAGTCTATTTTATGCTCAACTGTGAATGCGAGAAGAGTAAGAAGTAGTGAATTGTATATAAGTGAGGTGAAGGCGTCGAAAAAAATACCGTTTCAAGTAGCCTCCCGGAGTAATCACCTAACTATACTGGTTTGCATATAGTTGACACTGGTCAATGGAGAAAGGTTCGATTGCGCACTGTTTCCATTCGAGTTCAGAATTAGTGTATCTAGTTTAGGATGAATATGCCGCTAGGATTGCCAAGATATGTCGATTTCTAAATGCTCGATATTAGTCGAAACTTGGTATCTGTCTAAAGGATTATCATAGAGCATATTGGTTTCTGATATACATATATCCAAACACCCAGATAGCAATCTATGCTAAGCTCCGACTCGACGGTGTGATCGCATATTTGTATAGAAACGCTCTCAGCTAATTCTCGGTAGACACAAAACACTGCCATTTACACATGTTGACTATCCCCAAAGTTGGTAAAGTCAATCACACCAGTTTGGAGCTACGATATGTGTATATAAATCAACTATTCATTCCCTCAACAATTACCCTTATAAAAGTTTTCGAGATCTCACTCTCTACGGCGATCATATGGTATGGATGCCTGCCTTGAGATATTCACGCGAATTCTCGTTTAATTATTATAATTTACTCCGCGGTTATTATAGATACAGTGAGGTGAAGTTCAGGTTTTCATTTTATTTAAAGGTCTTCATGTCAGGATAACTAGTAAGGTGAGAAATAGATCTATATTGGTACTTTTCTATAACAGGTCTTAGCTAAATGTGGACATATAAGTTCTCAGAATATAATCACATTTTTATGTATTGAAGAATCTTTTAGTACACCAATGTTAATGCTATCCAGGCATTAATAATAAAAGTGACTTTAATGAGCATATGTAAATTTTTACATATTTAGCTGTAATTGTAAATAATATTATTGTATTGTGAGTAATATGATTTTTTTACTTAATAATTATACAACATATATTATAAATATATATTTTTATTTCTCATATAATATTATTATAAATTTAATGCCACAGACTGGTATCATTTCTTTAGTGATAGTCATATCATAAGGGAATGGGTTCTTTGAATGCTCCATAGTATAATAAAATACCTCAGTATAACAAATGATTTACTTATGTAATTATTATAATAAATTTAAACTCTTCTCCTAACTACCTTATATACCCGCTGACTACTTATTCACTTATTAAATATATATATATTACTTCTCTTATTACTCATAGTGAATATATATAAATATAAATGTTTGTTTTAATTAGATTTAATTATAAAATTTATTTAGATAAAATTTAAAGGTTGAGAGAATATAATTAAATTTTAATTATAAATTATAAATTAGGTCCCTCTTAGGGTATATAGTTTAAGTCTATACAGTAGGTATCAATTAGCCTTATACTATCAAGCTGTCAATAAATAATAGATAAAATGAAATTTGTGAATAATAATATATAGTGATAATTTATAAAAATGAAAAAATAGATAATATATATTAAAACAATACAAGTTAGCTAAATAAAATATATTAAAATTTACTCTTTTCCCACAAGACTAATTTTTCTTATCATCTCTAAATGAATTAATACCTTATAAATTTAAAGTTAATTAGGTATTTCATACTCACAACTACAACATTACAAACAGTCCGCTAAGTATAAATTCATCTACTATGATTTATTAATGATAAGGTACTCACAAAGAAGTAATAGATAGGCAGGTTATGTAAAATGTATATATATGGGGCGGGTGTAATCACTTTTATCTTCCCTCGCACTCACCTTTAGGGGCGATTATCCTCAGTATTTATTCTAGGTACTCATTTTCTATTAAACCTTGCATATAAGTTAGTGTAAATTATACACGTATCAATAAACAGTTAGGCCGATTTGAGATTATACTGATAACAAACGATGACTTAGGTAATTATCTCGAGACTTAATTTCAGTTCTTACGATACTACATATACATTAATAATAATTGACTCATTTACGAACTTACTTCTAACGGTGTTGAGTTAATATAAAGTTATTCTGTTTATAGACTTAATAAAAAGTAGGTCAATTTTATATGAAACCTTAAAGTCATACCTACTGATTATTGTCGATATAATATAGTTCTATACAACTATATTAATACTCCTTATTTGAGCATGAGTTGTTACTTCATAGTTATAATAGTATTTAGTATAGAAGGCTCTATCCTCAATTCCACTATAAGTTATACCCACAGTTTTTACAAATAAATATCATATCTTCATTCTTTCTTTATAAAGCTACATATATAACATTTATTATTAATTATATATATATTGAAGTTAATTTAATTCACTCATCGCCAACTCTACTTATTGATAGAACACTAAGTAATATAAAATTTTTATAGAAATGGTACTAAATCAGATAATAATCTATTTATTTATTGATGAATGTTAAAAGTGCTGAATAAACGAAGCATAATAGCTCTTATTTGTGGACACAGTTCTCGTCGGTGTGTGGTTTTTTATCTGCGAGTTTCACTTTTAAGGAATTTTTCAATCTTGAGTGTTTACCGAAGTCTCACTAATTGAGCTTCATAATGATGAGTGAATTAATAGAACACTGCTATTAATGAAATATCACATAATAAACGCTCACAAGAGCTCTCAAAGATTACTAGTTACTTTTTATATAGGCAGTTTTATAAAATATTTATCTGAACTCACTTCTATACTTTTCATTGGTTATTTCTAGAAATTATACATATATATTATACAAATATATTAATACTATATATATTATATTTCTCCTCTTCTTTCTATTTAGTACTTTTCTCAAAGTGGATATATATATATTATTATAATGCTTATAACCTCATAATCTTTTACATAACGCTCAGATGATTATAATAATTTGAGTCATAAAAAATTCCTGCTAAGGCGTCTCAAGAAGTAAGCCTTTTAAATATTAGCTCAAAATTTGGCCCCTCTAAATAAATGCCTCATAAATATACCTTTGGATGAGTATTATTTACCTCTAAATGCTCATCTAAAATATAATCTGTATTATCTCATAACGTAGGTCGCTAGTATTATTCAGAACAGCTTTGTGCGGTAGTAGTGGACAGAGATGTAAGTAGTTTATAAAATACGTAGAATAAAATGAATGAAATAAAATCAGGTTTCATATGCATCTAGGGTAGGCCACTGAGATTTTACAATCCCATTTGAATCCTACTGAAATTGGTTATAATAAATTATAATGACTTAATTACCTATAATTAGTTAGATGTGTCTTATCCTTATTAGCCTATATTTGATGTATAATACTAAATTATAGATATATATATTAATAGATCTATTATACTATATAAAATATTTTATTACCCACTTATTAGTATATAGAATTAGCCAAGGAATGCGTAGATTTGTAATCAGAAAGAGCTACAAGATAAGGAGTTATATAAGTTCACACATTATATATATCACAAATATCTATTTAAAAAATTAGAGTATATACACCGATGCTAATCTACTCATTTTGCAAGCTACCGTGGGAGCAGTCATACGGTTACCTATAACTATCTTTAGTTACGGAGGAATGATTATTATTGAACATATGTCACATATATACTACATATCATATTAAATCTGAAGATAAATCATTTTTACTTGCATGATTCCTGAGTTAGATAAATTCACTAGTAAACTCATATGAGATATCCTCAAATTCTTGATATATATGGGTCCATTCTAAAATTTGCCCACTCTATATCCCACTATATTCTGCGGAGCTAAGTAAAAAGTTAAGAAATACATATGATTCTTATATACGTAAGTCAATAATACTAAGTATCTTTACTCTCACTTCAAATTGGTAATACTGATATACAGATACCTGAAGCAGAAGGTCAGTGTCATATAATCGAAATAAGTTAATCCTGATGATGTGATGAATAAATAGTCTTGAATTATAGCGTGGAAGTGCTAGTACACGTATCACTAATAGGTCTTCAACACACGCCCATTCTTTTCTACATAAAGCTATGAGGTCACTCACTAAGAGCAGTTTAAATAACATTTATCTACAAATCAGAAGGTTAATATATCTGATAATTGACATGTTATAGCATATATATTTCATTGTAGTCACTATAATTTAATTTTCTAAATTATATTATGCTACTAACAATTTTGAATATATAAATAGTATATATTTTATGACTTTTATCTCACTCAGTATATTGAGATTAAGTAATTAAGGTATTATATTATGTAATTCAATACATAAAGTATAATACTTATGTCTAAGCTAAGCACTAAAGAAAACTGCTATGAATACATACTCTTTTAACACAGTTATAAATATATTAATATTATATATTATAAACCTCATAATATAAATAATACTAGGGTTATTTAATCTTAATGCACTTAATCAAAAAGACTCTTATTTTATATATGTATGAATAAATTAGTGACTCAAATTGTTTTAACACTGGACCTTCTCCATTCGGAAATATGAAATTATATTCTCCACTTATTCAGATACTCACGAGATTCATTGATATATACCTCAGAACCTTGATTCTTCATATAATCCTTGTATCTAATCAATTTTCTTATATATTATATATTAATATATTTATATTACATTTCCTTATATATATTAATATAGCAGGCATTTTATTATGATCTTATTTAAAAGATAAATAATTAATACTCATACTTAGGGTCAATTCCTTAAATAATAGTGAGTTAAAATTAATAGTAGCTAGTAAGATATTTTATATTAGGAAATAATAAATATGTACTACAAAGTATATTATGATATTAAATATATAATTAATAGGTGTATATTTATAACACAGTGATATAATATTATGGATATACAATAAATATATTATTGTTGATTATAGTGACATTGTTCAGACATTACTTAATAATATTTACTATTTACGAACAAATATATTAAATATTATAGTCCCATTCTACATATGAATCATTAATGATATCTCTATATACATAAGGTATACGGTACCAAAATTTTTCAATTAATGATGCAATTAGACATTATTATATCACTTTATTAATAATAAATTTGAGATATTATCTATATTAGTGACTCTAATGAATATTATATATATTAACTAAATTAATATATTTATTAATACATAATTTTAGATAATTGATATAGTGTTAATCTATTTTTTGTGTAAGCATTATTGTCACTATTTTAGTTTATTTTCCTTTATGCAAAGAACAAAGTAATTATATTAAAACCTCTAAACTAATTAAGTTAGAGGATATATATTCATATTAATATGGGGTAAATATTAGTTAAGAGTAAATTATTTACTACCCATAGCTTAGGTATAAGTTGTGATAGGAATCTTAACGTTATTATTATCATAGATTAGAGTAAGGTATTATAACTATACTAGAGTTTATAATAATACGTCATATAATATTATTCTAAGAGTGTCCCTTCTTTAATTCTTTCTATATACTTTAACATAATATCTAATCAACTGTCTCTTTATTATTCTTTCTATAATTTAACACATTATTATAATATTAATATTATATTATTAATATATAATATATTATTAACTGCTACCTGTAAAGGGCTTATCGGTTAAAGTATCCCATTGTTATTCATATTAACTTACACCATTAATTTGTCTCATTAATTATCCTATCTCACGAGTATATGCAACGTCCCTCTCTCTCACAAATATAATATTAACCTGTTTCGTCATCACGAAAAAACTTCCTCTCTATTAGAAAATCTCTCTTTTAGATTTGGTAAGTTATATATACTTTTTAGCTTGTCCCTTGCTTAGTATTCTTTCTTAAGCGTATTAACGACATTATTAATTATGCATAGCTGAGGATGCTGATTTGAGTGAAGTGAGATTATTTATGAGCTATAAGTAGCTCCAAGAGAAGTTTAGAATAATAAATTGTATAAATAAAGACGCAGTTTTACTCTTTTTATTGGATATAATGACTATTAATAATGAGACATTTGGTCTACTCAAAGAATATTAATAAGACAATTTGTAAATTAATGATGAAATACTAATGAGAAATTAGTTATCACATGCTCTAATATGTGATAAATGTCTATGCTATCTAAAGTCCCTACACTGAATACGTATCTACTCGCTACTCTCCCCATTGTGAGAAAACTCTATACTTCAGATAGAGATAAAATAACTTCCTCAAGTGACTCATACTTAACTGAAACTCATTATTTATGGTTGCGAGAAGAAGTGACCAGGTAAAACTCTACATAACTATTAAGCGTATGATTTTAGATATTAAAAATAGAGTCTAGTCAGCTTAGCTGCGTGGATAACTAATAAGTTACACGATACAACACCTCATATATCCTCCCTTCTACATACAATATAGTACCTAAAAATATGATAATAACTTAGTGCTCAGACTCTTATCATAAAAAAATAAAGAGCACTAGTTTATGACTTCTTAACCAGTGTGACGATCCGAATCTATTTATATACTATACTCACGGGAATCAGATATAATATTTAATATCTCTATAAACTAGGTAAAGTGCATATCGCTGCATATTATATGTAAAAATAACCGAAAATATACTCACTTTAGTTTCAGCTAATATTAGTTTTTTCGTACAAAACGAGTTACATGAAAAATAATATTATCATTATTATCAAATTATGGTATATACTTATATCTAAATATGATTGTTATTCTACAAACATTAATCGCTTCTGCAAGATATATTATGACATAATTATTAATTTATAGGGTGTATAATTAGTGTTACAATAGAATACCAGTATCAGAATATATAAAGAAGCTCCACAAACCTCAATACTATTAGTAATGTTCGGTGAGTCAAGATTCACTACTGTAATATAAACTTTCAATAATTATAATTATATATGTAGTCGAATTGTATCCCTGAGTAAGTAATATCTCCATTATATCATGAGCCCCTCAATCTCCAATATCACTTTAACAGTAATTACATCAAATATCTCGCCAGAATGACTACTTTATTACTTAAAATTTAGTACAAAAGATAGTGTATACATATATAAAAATACGTATTTACTTCCATTATATAATTCAATAAATATATATAATAAATAAAATAGATAAATCACATTGTGGCTAGTGTTTGTGCAAGATTACAAGAGAAACTGTAATACATGCTCGACTATATATATAAATGTGATTAATATTAAGAACTAAAGATCGAAATGTGATGCTATAAAGAAGTCTAAGATGTATTTATATATACTCACAGAAATACTATAGTATACGTAAATTCTGCTCATGTTTCTCACCCCTCACTAAAATTAATAATTATATAATAATTTTATTTTTCTAGAGTCACTCAGGTAATATTATTCTCTTTAGTTAGAGTAAGTGATATTACATTAATCTAAGACTATTGTTTATGAAACCTCTAATTCACCATACTAACGTAATACTAACCATGTGTGCTAAGACATATAGATTATACTTCTTTCCGTAATACATAAATGAGTCTAATAGTCATATCACTCTGTATATAACCGGTATGATTAATTAAGTCTAAATATTTAATCTTTCGATTTAGCATATTCAATAAAGTTTCACTTTCTACTTGAGCATATTAGTAATAATGTGGGGAGCACGACTTAATTCTTCACTCTATTATTCACATAAAATCAATTTCTTCAGAAGTGGCTGGTGTTCGAAGGTGAGGGTAGGTGCATGAATCGATTCCTAAAGAATAAAACTCGTGTAAATTCATGGTCCGATGTAAAGACTTAAACTCATCAAAGTGAATTTCGCGATTCAATTTTAATAATTATTATTTATATAAAATATAATTTATAAGTATATTTTGTTATTTTAAATATACTTTCGTGTAAATTAATTATTATAATACTAGGAACAGAAAGAGCGTGAAGAAATACTCAATAATTGTAAATAAGATTTGTATATTACTGGATATTTTAGCATAAATAGCTCAACTTACAATAAATAATAATAAACCTCACATGTCTCAATTGTATTTTACTATTATATATAATATAGGTAATATATTTAAATTCTCTCTCTCTGAGTTATTATTATATACACTATATTGTAGGTAAGATAAAAAACAACTCTTATATAGTCGCTAAATGTAGACTCGGCTTTTAATGAAACTTTGTAATAATTATATAACAATTATAATCACCTAAATTTTATAAATAAACTGATACGGAAATTTAATTCTTTCTCCAAATATAATGCACTATATACGTGACATAATAATAAATAATGAAAGGAAAAATTAAATATAAAAATTTAAATAAAGTTAGAAAATCATTGAAAAATCTATTAACTTTATTTACTAGTATATTAGGTAAGGTCATTATTAGATACTACTCATCCAAGAAACATAGAACTTATCTTTAGATACCTAATATATAATAATGTGTAAATTATTAATATATATATAATATATATATTATATATAATATATATATATTATATATTATATATATATATATATATATTAATTATTATTATATATATATTATATATATATTATATTATATATATATATTATATATATATTATATATATAATATTATATATTAAATATATAATAATTATTAATATATATATATATTATATAATATATATATTAATATATATATATATAATATATATATATATATAATTATTATATACATATAGATATATATATATAATTACATTATTATAAAAATTATATCTCATAATATTCCAATACAATTAATTTATCGACATAAATATAGTATATATATATATATAGGTAATATATATGCGAATCACTATTTATAGATAACTGTGTGAAACAAGTAATTGGCTTATATATATATTATTTATAATATGATATATAATTTATACTATAGTGAGTAATAGGTTAGCTATTCAAATAGATATATATAAGTTATATGATATTTAGTTATAGGTATAGGGATCATATTCACTGAAATATATATTAATATTCTAATAAAAATATTTGATCCTGAGTATCTTGGAATCAACAACTCTACAACTCGTTACTCTTCACTATCCTTATCCTTCTATTTATGCTTAGGTAAACTTTTATATAGTAATTCCTTACTATTCAGAATTTACCTTAAATATATCTTGGTATATCTCTGTATGGTACGCATCTCACACCCAATCTATGGATATCTATCATATCCTATTACTTCATGTGATTAGCAGGAAGAAATGAAGCTAATATATTCGCTTAGTCTATATAATTTAGTGATGTTACACAAGCAATGTTTCAGATCATTACTGATATACTAATATTTATTACGTGTCAATATAACCGCATATTAATGTATTCTTCATATATTCATGAATATAACTTTTAATAATTTCAGCTATATTACGTAGTACACTCATATATAATACTTATTTAACCTATAGTATATTATGTAGGTCCTGAACATATACTACAGCATCACTCTAGATGCACTATTTTACTGTCTATACTAGACTCACTTATACTTTGAAAGTTGCATTATTCTAAACTGATGAGTAGAGCACTTATTCTCCTTTAGTTGTATTATATTAGATTTTACATAACCTAGATAATATACGTACCTAATACTAAGTATACTCCTCATTATTACCTCCCTATTATTTAGCGTAGGTTTATAACATGTCCGATAATACGTATAGTATTTCACCTATATGAATATATTTCTATATATATATATATATATCAATATATCATATATTATATTATATAATTAATACTAGAGACTATACATGGACGTATTATTTGACTATAATCTCTATATAATAGATCCTATAATAGTCCTAAGCACGGTTGTAAATATATAAAATAATTTCTTCATATATTTCCTATTTAATTTATTGTAATTTATAAAAATGCTACAGTACAAAACAAAACAAAAAATTCTTAGAGTATGTATGTGAGAAACTGACAACATACAAAACCTATTCCAGACCTTAATAATAGTTAAATTATACAGTATCCATACCTATACTACACATTAAACTAGTTAGGATATATTTTATCCAATTATATTATAAATTTTATCATCGGTATTGATTGACCAAAGTGATCTATTGATATAATACTGTTCAGTAATATAATACCTATAAGTATATTGATTAATATTTCCATTATAGATACTTACGTAATATCCCTATTCAGTTAACAGGACCTAATATTATTACCTATACATGGTATTCCATCAACCCGCCTATAATACTAGTTGAAAACACATTAGTATCACTTATTTACATATACTGTATGATAATGTTCCTAACTCCGCATTTACTTTAGCGGATGCTTAGTGATAAACCTTGTCCCTATTTGTTTGTCAGACACTAAGTATCGTATTAGTTTACCGCTCTACTCATAATTCTACGTGATAAACTCAATAGTGTTAAGTACTTACATAACTAATAGTGGAAGTGGAAAAGGTGGTGCATTCAACTGGTCCATGAGATTTCAGGTTAAAATGCTTATTATTGTACTAATTAACAACACATAAAACCCGTTGAAACAACTTTCACAAGATCTATATTACCTTACTGTCGCAATAACTGTGACTCTAAATAAATTCCTACTATATCCCGGAACAAGTTACTAGATTATACTATAATATTGTATATCCGTGTTGTTTATTTTATGCTAATTAGTTTATTGATATGATTAAATTGAACATATATAATTATAATCAATTAAATTATCTCTATTTTTAATATTTTTTTATCTGTCATATAATTTATAATTAAATTTTACTCTTATTTATTATTATTTAGATATATTTTATACTGTCTATCAATCTATTGACTTACTCTCATTACTGCAAAAATTATTTTAATGTACTAGTTAACATATGATGTGGAAGTATTAATTAATGTTAGTATAATAGATGAGCACATTCTCTCATAAGAGTGATAAAATACTAGGTATGTAAATAATAATTATCTCTTTTTGGTCTCATTATAGTGTTATGATGTCTTCTCTCATCATTATATGGTAAATAGAATTCTTAATAATACATGTGTTAATATGATCGACTCACTGGTGAATAGAGTAATAATAAATATAGAAATAATAAATAAATTATTAATAAATGAGTCATAATTAAATGTATAAGTGTTACATAAAAGTGTGAAATAACTAATGAGTGTAATAAATAATAATAATTAATAAATCATTCGAATGAGCTATTCTAATCACTATAACTATATTTGAGGATACATACTTTTCAACTAGTCATTTTTCACTCATGGAAAAAAGACTTCGCTAATTGAATTCGTGTTAATTGAATTTAAAAACCAATCATGAATAAGATAATTAAAACTTCCTCCTTCTTACAGAATAACTTACCTCCCAAACTTCAAACACATTTCAACACTATTTTTAGTGTCAGACAAGTGAGTATATGAATTAAAGGTATTAATTTAATAGTTAGATTTCTATATTAGCTATATTCACGTCAGCAATATATCTTATAGTCTTCGACTTAATATACTCACTGAATTATATTACGAGAATACTCTACATGATAAATTGTAGTAATATATCGCTACCTATTTTTCCTAAATACTCACTCGCTCAATAACTTAAGGTATCGTTTAATAGAGTGATTATCAATATGTTTGTTATAACAAATACGTACATATCATTGAGATAATATTATACATAATAGGCATTTTTTAGTCATGAGCATGTAGGTGATACAATTCGCATTACTAAATCATGAAAGGTGTGAGTATTACATCTTATTACCTTCATAGATACTAAATAGTACATAACTGGATAAACTTGTATACATACTTATTTATTTGATATTGTGTATCCTACAACTATAACTATTAATACTCACACATTAGTATTTCAGTGTGGATAAATAATTGATGGTATATTCGATTTCCATATATTATACTTATTAATCATTGTGAGTGTACTCATATATATATTTTGTATTTTAATATAGTATAATCAAGTTGAACTTTAGATCTATATTTATATATATTATTTTATTATTATAAACGTCCAACGATAATTATTATATTTAACCTAATCTAATTTTATAGTTAGACCTCGTATTTTATGTCGTATTGTTATTACTTCTATTTTATAAAAATTTAAAAAGAACCAAAATATGAAAGACAGTGATATGAGGTATGCTATATTTTATTTGTGTTCATTGTACTCTATTATTCATAATAGTAGAGAAGCATAAATAGGTTATTGGCAAACTTGTTACTAATGAACTGGCGGGCAACCTCTATCTAAATATAAGATTTAATTTAACTTATATCATCAATGAGACTCGTATATTATAGTCCTGTAGGTTTTAGTCAGCTAATAAATATGATATCTAGATTTAGATAAATACCTATTAATTCAGATATGTTTCATTAATCACTTTTCTGACAGTAGAGAAAGTATTATAGATAATTATGTGACGCATGTGGCTCCTCATATCATGAGTATTTCGCACCTATTCTAAAATCATAATAGTTGCTGATATTTAACAATATTATCATATATATATACTAATCTTTACACACCGAGAGAGAGTTGAAAAAACCTTATTTTGGTTTGATATCCTCAGAATCTCAATAGATCTCAACGTATATACTGGTTATGCTCGATCCTTGATACTTCGTGTTCATATATCCCTGCTATAATACCGAACCTCTTTTTGATTGAATTTGTTACTCTACTGATGGGTAACCTACCTTTCACTGAATACTGCATAATACTTTTGAAGCAACTCACTTACTGCTCCTCGATCCACTCGGTGAATACCAATAACTTCTTCGCTATATGCTAATCCTAGATAGAAGGATATCACCGTTCTCACTCTCCCTTTACGGTTATATTAGTCGTATCACACTGGGTTTTTTGTTGTATATATTGTAATTGATATCTTTCAAAGGATTATAGTTATTACTACGGAGTGGTAGGTAATTATATTTATTGTTATACATATCTTTTAGTACAATGACAGTAATGAGTGATTATATACAGTTAGCAGTTCTGGCAGTCACTACATTCTTATTATTCAGCTATTGCTGTTAGCCTAATGTGCGTGGTGCTGTTACCCATTATGACTTATACAATGAAGCTTTTGTGGCTCGTAACATTAATTATGCTCTCTCTAATTATTATTTTCATTTCTCATTTTTTCCTTGTCACTATATTTAACAAAGATATATCATATCATTACCTCACCTAATGAAAAATTTAATCCTATCTAATTTAAGAGCACTTCGCTTAACTATGAGATTAGATACTGATGAGATAGTTCAAGTAGTCCTATTACCTCTAATATATAAATATTGTCATAGATAGTAATAGATCTTACATCTCGACGCATTTCTTGTTAATTTTTATCTAAGTACTGGACTATAGAATAAGAGTACTTATTGGCTCATTATAATTTAGGATCACTCTCAGTTATCTGATTTCATGCTCGTGATGATAATGTCATAGTGGCGCCAATCTTCTGGAGTGAGTGAAGTTGTTTCACTCACTTCAACAATAAATCTACATATTCATATAAGTACTAGATAAAGATAGGTGTTCAACAAACGTCTTTCATCAGGGTTTCATTTTCTCTGGTACTTTTACACGTACACAAGAAAATATTTTACTATACAATATAGTTTAATATATGATGTAAACTCTTTGAAAGTAATCCACCAACAACACCTAAAATTAATTTATCTTTGGCGTGAGCGAGTGAGAGATTTTTGTTCCTTAAGGTCATATATAACTAACGTCTCAAACAGTATGAATTTAAATAAAATACATCGCAATTGAGGCTTGTTTTATGATCACTACTTCGTAGGATTACTGAGATGTACCATGATATAAATATCACGCGGCTCAAATCAAATTGTGTCCTATTGAAGCAGGTGTGAGGTTATTAATCTGTATAGTATTACAATTTGATTAGTTGTATAGAACTTAGCTAGTCGTCACTCACATTTTATAATCGCAACAAGAACAGATAACATCAATGATTAGTTATATTACCTTTTAGATTGCAGTCGTGATATAATAGAAGGTGAAATAAAGCTATTGCAAAAGCAAATATAAAAGCCATAGAAAATACGATTCTAATATAAGACTCACGAAGAATCCCGACAACACAATCATCCTCAGCATTAAATTGAAAGTTCATATTCTGCTAGAAATTCTTATACTACTCCTTTACTACATCCAACTATCTCAGTTAAGACATCTTTCCATTTACCCTAGAAACAAATAAACCTCGTGTGTAATCCGTATTAAGATTACATATCACAGTCAATAACTTAGCACTATAAACTACTATGAACCTAATACTGAGAAATGTGATTTATAAATGATAATACTAATCACACAATTGATCCGATAAAAAGTTGATATCCAAAATTATACAATCACTACTAGAACACAGTTAAACTAACTCAAAAGTATAAGTGTGCTAATGACATCTTCTTGAATGTGATAGTAATTCTTAACTTTCGAGAGAGCGTGAATCAACGATGACTACTAGAAAAACACGTGATGAGCCTCGATAGTCACACGGATAGAGTAATTGTAAAAAAACATCTCAAAATTCAACGTAAAATTTATCTAAAACGTCCTCGTATTCCAGACCGTTCTATATTGGCATTCGCATGTTGTGATTGTGATTGCGATTGCGAATGCAAATGCGAATGCGAATACGAATGCGAATGAAAATAATTTATTTTGAAATATTCGCGAATTGCGAAAAAACATGCGATACTATTATAAATAATGTACTGCCTTTATACGTGACTCATAGAGATTAGTATTACTGTTCGTGTATTTATATTATTTTCATAATTTAATATATAATTTATCTAAGGTACTGTTATGAATTTATTTTTAGGTTTATTTTCTGATTACATTAATATTGTTATAATTTTATATTATATATCTGTTATTAGGTCTTGTCTAGATATAAGCTAATTTCTTTACTACTGATATTAATATATAGTTATTTTGTTAATTATAATATGAATATTATTATTTAACTATATAGTTAATATATATATTAATATATATATTTAGATTTATCAATAGTATATAATTAATATATAGTTAATATAATTATAATCTTTTATAATTAATTAATAGTTAATAGTATATAGAAAATATTATATAATAAGGTATAATTATAATATTATAAATATATAGTAAATATTATATTAATATTAATTAAAATATATGATAGTATTAATTAATTGCTAATGTATACTAATATCTCGAGTAATTAATATATATATATATATTATTATAAATATATATATATATATATATAAATGAATATATATATAATATTAATATTTTTAGATAAAATTATATAAAGCTATTAACTCACCAATATTAATAGTCGTAAAAAAACTTATTAATAAAAGTATTTCTAAATTAGCTAATTAATAATGCATATACTGTTTGTTATATAATTATTTTATAAATCTAATATAAAATATATATAATACGTAAGTTGATTATATATATATAACATAAAATAATTTTAAATAATATATAAATATATATATATTAATAAAGTTTATATAATATATATATAATGCACATAAAATTAACAAACGTTCTGTAAATTTAATAAATAAAAACTTTTTTTAATCCATAAATAAGGGTTCTCCTAATAAACTAGTAGCGCATACAATTAATTTAGAAATACAAATGTAGATAATAATACTATATATATATAATAAGTGTGCAGTTGATATGCTAAAATCACTAATTTAATAGACTATTAATATAACAAAAAACATAATGCTTCCTTATCCTCTGATTACCTACTTAAAAGGATTTGTGGATTGTAAGAGACAAAATACCAATCAAATCACTTCATATTCTTATAACAACCTCTCTCTAAAAGAAATCTGAATCTTTCGCCAATGTCCTTAGCAGCGAAACTATGTTCCGGAATACCCTTTGGTATAGACCACTACCTCGTCTGTGTAAAACACCTCACAATAATGAATAGAACTTGAGAAACACATCCATTCACAGTGAGGAACTTTGGTCTTTGGAAAGTTCTGTTCAAACACATCCTATTTAGAATGAAGAACTTGCTCTTTAGGAAGATCGGTTCCATTTCTTGAATGTCTCTTTAAGTTTTCTTGAAGTTTTATAAAATCTGCTTATTTAACTCTGCTATAGTTAAAATATAGACGGGCCCTTCATTGTAGTTGGCCGCTGATGATGGACTTGAGAAGTTTTGAAGAGAGAAACGTCATAAAAGCCTTTATTTATTTTATTTGTCAAAACTTTTTAGTTGTCATCTGTATTCATAAATAATATAATATTAAGATTTAATAATACCAACTAAACTAAATATATAATATAAATAGATATTGAAAATATCATTATACCAATATAATAATAATTAATATATACTTATTTTATATGTAATATATACATAAATAATCATATAAATAATAATATAAGATACTCTTAATTTTATTAAATAGATTAAATAAACTACTATAATAAATAATAATAATGCTTATTTAACTTCTTACGAGTAATATATATAAAATCCAAATTAATAATATATTATGATAATATATAATACTGTATATAATACAATAAGATACATTATATATATAGAATACAAATATAATACTAAATATATAACTGAGACTATTTCTATCATAAATAACTAATATATAAAATATAATTTTTTAAATAATATTTATTCGTGGTATTGAGAAAAGTTAACTTTAATAAGCACCCAATTATATTCTCTAAGTAATTTTTAATGAAATACTAAAATAATTAACAATAAAATTCTCGTGGTAAATTTATTTATACACATTTTATTTTGTAAATCAATATTTATAAACTCAAGCATATAAATGAGTATAGTTACAATATATATGTGTATTTTATTGATATAATTGCCACGATATAATCAATATAATAATTACACGTTATTAATGTGATACTGATACCCGGTTTGATATATATTTTCATAAATAATTAGTATTGTCATGTAGTTTACTATATTCTTTACTAAGAATATTTTCATAATTATTTTTTCATAATAAACCATCCTCACTTAACTAGTTTTTTGTAAAATTCTTAGCGCTAATCTAACTTCTAAAACATTTTTCGCAAATATGACTTCAAACTTAGAAATATGCACAGTGATATAATGCCTCATTAAACTACAAAAAGTACAGAAGTACTTTTATTTTCTATATGATTTTTTTTAAAACTACAGTTTTGTGCTCAGCGTATCATATAAATTCAAGTTTTCAATTATATATATAACCAATATATTTTTATTTTTCGTAAATTTTCAAAAAAAATTGTATGATATATAATTTATTTTTATAATTCTATATGTTACTATATATATATATATAATATATATATACTTTATATATAATATATACCGATCAAACATCAAATTTTCAGGGCTTGTTTAATCGGGCGAGATGCACTAATTACTTATTTAACTTAGATACTTTTTTTGTATAATATATATATATATATTTATATATATATATATATTATATCTTATTAATATATATATTATATATATCTATATACATACTCTAAATAGAAATTTTTAAAAAAAGAAACCTTATATACAATTTTTTTTCTCTATAAAAGTTGTTCCAAGAGCACAATCAAAACCTAACTGCATATACAAAGATAAATTATATCTTAATTTATATACATCGATACACCAACCTATACTGGCGGCAGCCCTATTGAAGAAGGAGGGTGTTATTAATATATAGTAACAATATTATTAATAATTAAAAATCACCATATTACCGCTCAGCACTTAATTTGATTATGGATTATTTGCTACACCTAGCCTAGAGATGAGAGGCATACTTTGTCTATCTCTTTTTTATAATCCCTATCATTGCGTGCAAGACCTTCCATTATGCCCTGAAAATTTCATCTCGATCGCATGAGCAGAAAAACATTGATTTCTCAGGCACATGAAAAAAAAAATATTTAATCCATAGCGACAATCTTATATATTATCAAAATAACCAAAAAAAATAGTATTTTATATAATATAATATATATATACTATATATATTATATGGTTATAAGTGGAAAATTGTAGTGAACAACTATACTTCATAAATCGGACTGAATCATTATCTTCTTTAGTAAAGTACTTTTTTTAAAGTAATTGGAACATATACATACACGCTCAGCACATATATACTTCTAAAAAAGTTGAATAAAATAGTATTCATATGAGATCTTTTTCCTCCTTATATATTATAATATAGGGTAATATAAGAAATATATATAAGTATTATACCTAATTACATATATCTATTGATATCATTATTCAAGTTTGAAAGTCAATTTTCGCAAACAATGGTTTTAGATATATATATAGTATAGTTTATATGCAAAGAATTTCTAAAATATAAAACATGGGCTAGTTTGATCAATCTAACTAAAAACTTTGAATATTAAAATTATTTTGATGTACATAAATAGTAATACTATATGGACTAGCTTTGACACAAATATAACAGTAAATAAATTAAAAAATAAACACCGTCGAAACTAATAGTATATAAACGTTATTATATTGATAAGTATATAATATCATATATTACTGTTATAGATGAGGCAAATAATAAAATAAAAGGCTAATTTATATCCATATTTTCTAGCAAGTTTTTTTCTAGAATTCGCAATGTCGATATATACTGCTTACTTTAATAAAATTTATATCACTCACTAGTAATACGTTTTATAATTATATAGCCTAATAAATTTATTATAGGGGTATATACTATATAATATATATATAGTGATAATATATATATATATAATATAGTATATAGTATTATAATAGTATTAAATAATATTATATATTTTGATATTTACATTATTATATTTTTAACATAAATGATAATATATATATATAAGCTTAGTATATGTATAGTAGGGAGATACTTGAAAAATTTGTATAGGGACTTCAGCCCATATAAGTAAGCTATATATAATAGTAATATATATATACTGTATATATATTTCTTTGGTATGTAAAAGACCAGAGAAATGCCTGAAACGTTTAACCTCAAAGTTTCTTGAAAACCAATGGGGCACTAAATAACACAAACATAATAATTATAAAGTTATACATATCACTAAAACATATCTATATTGACCTATTTGGCTCAATATATACCTTATATAATTAAATCAAAAATTGGAACTAGAATAAAATAAAACCTTTCAACTACATAATCACTCATAAATAATAAAAATAACATAAAATATTAATTTATATTTTATAATTTATATTATTATATAATTTTTATTTTATTTAAAATTATTTTTCTCAATTATTTTTATGTCTCATTATTGTTGTTCTATAATGTCAATAAGAAATATATAGTATATATATATAGGGATGAATAGGGACAGTAATACTATAATATATATATAAAGTGATTGTATAATGAGTTAGTCTCTTCTTTAATTCCGATACATTTTTGACATAATTTAAAGTATTAATGATGAGTTTTTAAAAAGTTTATAATATGTTATTATAAGTAGTTCACAATACTACTGTTTGACAATGGATTATATTGATAGCCCACTGCAATTTATATCTTCTATTATTAGTAAAATGAAACTCTATAGTTATTTCACACTTTATCTTTTTATATGATAAATATATATATACAGATCTCCCAGTCCTGATATATATACATATATATATATGGCTACAATATTAATTATATTCTATTTTAAGTTAGTATCACGTACAATAATCAATAAGTTTTGTCAAAATACCTTATTACTTTTTTATTGCAAATTATAGTAAATAAAATACAAAAAGTTAGCTTTCCTTATTCCATAATATATATATTAATCTTTTTAAATAAAGGTACTAACTCTATAAGTTTCTTGGAATTTAAAAAATAAATTACCAAAATAATTATGAAATCTAAGATTTATACTCTCAATTTTATTTAATTTTATTATATATATGAAAAAATGGTTATATAATAACATTTTTGTTGACACAAGTAAAGTCGTGTATAGTCTAATTTACATGATCACACTCTTTTCTTGTGATATAGTTATTTGATTATCTGTCTTTGTTGTGCGAATTGCAGGTCGCAAGCCTTTTCCAGTGCCGTTTTTTTCAAACTTGCACTCTGACTTCTTTCGGTTTAAAAAATGAGCTAGAAACGCTTGTGAAAAAAAAATGAAAGAGAATTTGGATACGTATTTCAATTCGGAGACCCTAACTTCAATAAATAATTCGCCAGACTTTTCCATATTAAATTTACCTCACCTTGCCAAAAGTGTTAGTCTTGAAGTTTGGACAAGGAGGTATAGGAAGATATATATACTCTGGACTACAGGAGTACTCACTATCCCAAAGTGGCGGCCGCTTATTTATCTTCTGATTCTCCTCTAATAATTGCTTTAATCGGACTCAATATCTGTCATAATTCACATCTGAGTCAATCTTTTATATATAACGCGTATATGAATCACCTATGATAAATATACAAATATGTTAAATATATTTGCACAAAGGATTTATTTAGTGATAATGGCAAAAAGTCTACGAACAAATAATATATTATATAAAATTTTTACTAAAGTTAAATGTGGATAAACATAAACACAAAACAAGTGGTCTTTTACATTTACTTCTGCAGTCCTAAAACACGGATGATAGAGATAAGAGTATTTTCATATATAATAATTTAACAAGAACATAATAATGCTTCGCAATCAGATCATTAAGGATCATACTTATTGCGCCAATAGCTATCCAACATAATACTATAGCAATATAACATATACTCTCACGGCAGAAACTAATCATTAGACCCCGCATTAAACGTAACACCTATTTTCACTTATTAAACATTTTTTAAATTATCAAACATAAAATAATATACACAGAAAATGGATATCATCTAATCAATTCAAATACGATGCAATCACTCGAATGTTACATCCGAAGATCTATGGTTAAATCATTTAATTAACAAATATTATGTTGAAAACACACATATATTTTAAGGCAACACCTGAATTCTATGTTAAAAATATCTCAATCAGATAACAATAATAAAATAAGGGCATTTACCTAACTTATCTAAAACAAATGGCATTAGTGTTGGTTTATATTCCCGTTAGATATAAATAAAACAAGTACAAAACATTGTAAATACAAAAATATTTTTAGTGACGGGGATAATTATGGATTTGAAACAATTAAATTATTCACAAATAGTTAATTAAATAGGCCACATCGATCGAACCGTTTGAAGCACAAGGAAAGGTCCTAGTTCTTCTCGTGTTAAGTATCCATGATTTGATCAATATGCGCACGTAAATGTTTATCAAAGCTGTAGTGTCCTGATGGGAACATTTGCGTTTCCAATAGTTCCAAGATTCACATCTTTATGATGAATACACGGGATTTTACTGATTGACATATCAAAATTTTCTCATACATAAAAAATCAAGCCTAGGTACATAGGAATAAGTTTCATTTAGACCGTTTAAACTATGAATGGTTAACCGTAAAAAAAAGGATATATAGCATACACAAGTATACTAGTGGAATCCAACACAAAAAACTTAGCACAATTTTTACCTGCTTCCACATAATTCCAAACCTTGAAAAATGATTAGAGACGAAAGTAAAATCCAAAAACATCTGATCACCAGCGTAAAATAAGCGGAAAAGCTTAGCATATGTTCATAGCAGATTTAGATATATCTCCTCCACTACTGTGCATTTAAAGCTGAGAAAAAACGCTTGCATAAACTAAGACCATAATCCCAAAATGTATTTATTAAATTAACGAAATACGCAAAATTAGATTACATAAAAAGATAGTTAATGCTCCCTAGTATCGATAATGTTGGTTTGCTTGTGTCATTTTTTTTTCTTCGAGTGTTTTGATGAACTGAACTTAGGCTAAGCATAAATAATTATTAGATTATATAATATTTTATAATATTTTTTGCAGACATTGCTCTTTTCTTATATATATAATATTTGTGTGTTAGTAATTCAGAAAACAGAAAAGCTAACATGGCACATATTATGACTTTGACACTGTTCTTTGAAGGATGTACATAAACGTCTACTCCGGTGGCCACAACATACCTTACCACACTTCATCTCAAACAATTACGAAATTTTAAACTGTCTAGACGAGTTATTCAAATAGAATATCCTTTCGTGACTAAATCAATTGCTAACTAGGATATGGACAATCACTGTTTATTAGATGTAATGAGCACACCCATTATTACATATTATTATAGATGAGATAACAAAGACGTTAAATCTTTTAGTAAAATACCCATACTCTTGACAAGAATAAATGATAAATTTTTACTTTCTAAAACATCCACAAGCAGAATACTCACAATAAAGTATATAAGGTAACACAGTATATAGAGACACAGTTCCATATTACGCTTGACGATAGGCTCTCTCTTCTTAGTCGAAATTTGGTTAAGATCACAACAGCCCTATTTCCACCCTTTTTATGTGCGGGTAAGTAGATATCTGTGTGTTGCTCTCAGACTACTCGATATAACATTGTGGAGTCGCAGACTCTAATTCTTCACTAAAATTCACCTACACGTGTCCATAAAAGGTGTTTGTTTGTAAAGTATAGGAAGGGCATAGTTCTGGTGAGGATAATTAAAACAGAGAGAGCATTATCATTAGAATTTATTACTTATACTCAGCAGTGATTCAGTGATGGCTTCCTTCTGTGTGAATAATTATATAATTGTCGCTACCATATTTTAATCATATAGAGAGGCTATTCACATAACAGATTAAAGCTAATATAATCAATAACCCTAAGAACTACAGTACTCACTAAAATGGATTCAGACAACAAACCTAACATGAGCTTATGCTCACTGATAACAGTAACTCAAAGTTTTCTTTTCACTTTGACTACTCTTATCTAGCATACATTAGCTCAGCGCAATTAACTAACCTTATATACGCTAACATAAAGTAACGTACACACTAGTAAATAATTAATAAAACTTCATATGTAATATAACAAATAATAACTAATGAGAACAGTCGTACTCCGTACACCCTACGCTTTAGAGTAATAAACATGAAATAACAGAGGTTCCTATACCTTAAAAACAGTTAAGTGAACTGGACTAAATTACCTACAAAATGTAACATATTCACACTTTTTCAAGCATATCTTTTACATATGTCAAAATTTGTTTAATTTTACAGTTATCACCACCTCAATATTTTAATCAAAAACAAAATTATATATTTAATACATTATTACATACCTTACCTTAACTATTACATAAAAAGGTTTGTGTAAATAATGTGATATATATATATACTAATTTACCAGTTTTTATTACTCAAGGAATAACTAATAACTATAAAATAAAAACATAACATTATTAACATTAACGAATAATATATATGCTTTATACTATATAACACAATGGTTTCTTATAACAAAGAAATTGTTCAAAGATGGTTAAAAGTATTATTTTATTTTTTTATTGTTGAAATTTAGAAGTGATGCAAACCCCAAATAAAAAACCAATTTGGCAATTTTTAAAGGTCATGTGAATAAAACCAATAATCTCATCATCAATAATATATTAAATTATTAATAAAATAAAATAATTACCCCCCCCCTCTTTTCCACATACTCGATAGTATACTAAGTTTAAAAATACAGACATAAAAAAATTAATTATTTTTTATATTTTTAATTTAATATACCCATTTACTATATGTATACCTAACTCATATAATATATCGCCATTCTATGACTCACTAACTTCATTGCTTTTTTTCTCCTATGGAAGGGATAGCAAACATGTTTCTATATATCCTAATGTATCAACTGCTTCATTAACAAAGTTCTTTGCTTATCAACGGCAAAGTAAACTAACATTGACCATAAAACTTAATGGCCTATCTCCCAATATTCTAACACCATTTATCTTTTCTATTATTTTTATAATTTTTAAATATTAACATAGCAATATTTTTAGCAACAATTTACTCCTATTTTAACCTAACCAGCATATTAAACTACGAATAAATGCTTACATAACAAAGTTTTAACACCAGTACAAGCTACATAGATATTGTTTAACACCATATGGACGTAGTGTCACTTTACCTCGGATGCACCGGGGATTGCCTTAAAAAGAAGGGTGTTATACCAAGTTTGCACTATCTACGGTCATTTCCACATGGAAGAGGGCCGCAATCCCATCGGGCTCTGAGGCCCTTCAAACCACGAAGGGATCAGCCTTACCCCTCCTTCGGAGGGTAATGTCCCGCTTACACCCCCTTCTGTGGTGACCCTCACAAATTGGAGAGCTAATTAAACCTCCATCAAGGAGTAATCATAATACACCTGGACCATACTTCGGAGGAAGATGTATTCCTATGATACACTTTATTAAAGAGTAGAAATATAAAATGACTATATGCAACAGAAATAGCTGTTATAGATCGAAAATATGATTAAGATATGGATGTGTTCTTAGATTTAGATGATGTTATGAATAGAGATATTACTGGTGTAAAACTTTGTATATAGTTAGAATTATTATTCGATTAGGTGTTAAATAGATTAGGTTAAGTTCTTGTGTTATATGGCTCTGATATCTGGCAGGACTTTGCGTGTGTTAAGCATTTATTTCGTAAAGAACTCAGATAGGTTAAGTTAGCGTATTGTATATAGAAAATTTTTTAATGATATAATTATTACTAATGTTAATGTTAAATTAGCATATATATATGTAGAAAATAGGGTAGTAGGTTACGTTTTGTGATCAATTGGTAGTACTTTACCGAGTGATTAATCAGGTGTATTTGTGAATAGTAGGTGTTTATTTTGTATGTAGGTATGTTATGTTCTTAGTTTAGGTGATTTACGTCACGGCTTTGTTATGTTAGCATTTGTTCGTAGTTCAATATGTTAGTTAGGTTATGATATGATAAAAGTTTGCTCAATATTACTATGTTAATGTAAAATTAGCATTGGAATGTTAAGATGTGCTAGAAAATGAGAAGATAGACCAAGTTTTATGGTCAATGTTCGTTACTTACCGTTGATAAGCAAAGAACTTTGTTAATGAAAGCAGTTTATTCATTAGTTAGGTATGTTATGTTCTTAGTTTAAAATAGCATTTATTAGTTTGTCAGTGCGATAGTTAGATTAGGTTATGATATATTTTTGTTAAGTTTTGCTTAAATTAGCATTGATTGTGGAAAGTGGGGAAGATTGTGTTTTGTATTGGCACATGTTGGCTACTTTACCTTTGATAAGCAGGGAACTTTGATAATGTAAGCATATTATTCGTATGTAAAGTATGCTATGTTTCTTTAGTTTAGCTTTCTTGAGGATAAAAGTTTGTTATGCTTGCAATTATTCGTTGGGCCTTATGACAGTTAGGTAAGGTTATGATAATTTTTTTGATAAATATTACTATGGTAACGTAAAATTAACATTGATATGTTAGATATATGCTTGAAAAAGTGTGAATAGGTTACATTTATTAGGGAATGTCGGTTACTTACTGTTGTTAAGTAAGAACTTTTGTTAATGGTAGCATGTTATTTTCACGTAAGGTAGGTAGGTTTGTTATTTTACAATATGTTATTAGTTTAGGTGAGTTTGTAGGTAAGGTGAGTTACTTACTCTTATTAAGAAGGGAAATTTGTTAATGTTATCAGTTTATTAGTGCATAAGGAATGTTAGGTTTTTTGTTGTACATTATTTTCTTAGTTAGGTTATGATATATTAGCCTTATTAAAGTGAAAACTTGTTATGTTTAGCCATTTTATTCGATGGGCCGTATGATAAGCTACCGGTAGATTTATGATCAATTTTTGTTAAATATCACTATGTTTAAAAAAAATTAACTTTGGTATGTTAGAGATATGCGTGATGTTAACTGCTTTACCGGTTTTGTGCACTGAACTTTGTATGTGCTAGCAAATTATTCGCGTGTAAGTGATTAAGTTTTTGTTAAATATTAATTATGAAGTGTTTTATAGAGAGCTTTTTCAATTTTGTGACATTACATTTCATGTTATATATAAGATAGAATACTTTGATAATTAAGTTGGCTAAATTGTATTCGAAGTGTGATGTAATATAGCCTTATATAATATATATAATAGGGTATTATATATTTATGTTTATTTGTATCAGGTATTATATGTTATCATTTTATTTATAGAACCTGTAAATTGTTATTTTATTGTTAGCTATTATATTTTAGTTATATATAGTTTTTATTTTAAGTTTATAAAATCATAAAAATATACTTTGTTTAAATAGTTTTTATGTTTATTATTGCTACTAAACTTCAAAAAGGCTTTATAGAAATGTTTGGTATGTCTCTTAGCTCATAGTATGTATATATTATATATGTATTAAGTTGGAGTTAATATCAGTATCTCTGATATTTATAATTCGTATGTAGTTATTGGATTAAATTATGTTTAGGTTATGTTGTTATATATTAATACAGTATATAATTCTTAGTGATAGTCTATAGGTTTATGATATTGTTAGTTTTATTTAGATGTGTGAATAAAATTTTGTATTATATTGTTAGGTAAATTTTTTCCCTGGCCCGTCTAAATAATGATTATGATTAGGGATAAGGTAATATTATATCGTGATAAATTTTTGTTATATATGTCTATTTATATTTAATTGTATAATGTAAAATTAAAATCAACAAATTAGAATATATTTTCTTTAGAACCTAGAATATAGTTTCTTTAGAACCTAGAATATAGTTATGTTTATCTATTAGATAGTGTTTCAGTACTTTATGTTGGAACGTATGTGCACGTTACAAATGTTATATGATATTTTATCAAATAACTGTAATTTTTATATTGTTTATTTAAAAATGATGGTTTAATTATAGTGTGTGAGGGGTAGTGGGGTAGAGTGGGGTAGGCTGGGGTAGG